>APFE030648646.1:66739-125612 GCA_000404065.3 Pinus taeda | reverse complement strand
GTTATATTGGTCCTTTACTCGTGCTGGTTTGAGAAGGTCCCTATTGACTTCTTGCCGGGGGGTCTTGTCCTTATCGACGACGACATCTTGCTCTGAGGGCAGGCCTAGAGTTGCACCCTGGCCCTATTTTCATTATTGATAGGTTACCTTGTGCTCAGCATCTATCAGTATCATGGGTCTTTGACTGACTGGTTTCCCTTGCATTCGACGTCCGCTTACATTATCACACATTGGGATTCATGCACTACCTTGGTTTCCATTTGACCCTATTGGTGGATACCCCGCCTCTGTGTCAGCTTTCAATATTGGTTGGTTCAGAGGGTTTCTGTCGTGCGCTAGCTACATCTTGTGTACGCCGGAAACGTACTTCAGTTCAGTTACTACATCTTTCTTCGTCTGATTCCTTCCACATTATTGGTCTACGGGTTACACTCACGCTAGATTGATGAAGGATGCCTTAATGCCTTCCTTCTAGCAGATCTTTCCTTATCGACTCCGACTCATTGCTCTGGGGCAAAGATCTAGAGTCCATTTGGCAGTACCTTGGGGTTTGCAGTCATTAGTGGCAGATCCTTCGCTATCGACAGTGGGAAACCATCATTGTCTCCTGATCGATAGATTCTTAGGTGTTCGACTTCATCTCATTTATTCGCACTTGTTAGTTTGTACTGGGTACCTTGACGCTCATTATCATTGTCGGTGAGTAGTCTCACGTTTGTTAATGGTATACGTCAATGACCGGTAATCAAACGATTTCTCACATGGTAGACTTCAGATCATTTATTCCCATGGTGTAGAAATGTACCACGGCGGTTGGTGAAGACCTCAGGTTGTATCAGCATTCATTGGTTCACTTGACAGTTTCTCCTGGTGTTGCTAGTTGATACCATTCCACCTTATATGTTGTAGTCAGTCATGGCGACATTCTATATACTGGCACCTGAGTTTGCAGTGCAGTACCATCCTTTTCCATCATGTTCAGTTGGTACCTTTTGGGATCAGTCTTTGATATTTGTGGTCCGTTGTATCTTCCAGCATCATTGACAGTTTATATGTGATATTCAGACATGTACTTGTTCGATCATGATCAGATGATCCATTATGTATTTTCCAGTCACTTATACTTGTATACTTAGTGGATCCACTTGTACATGATATGCGGACATGCTTTGCTTTCTCTGAGCATGGGTATGCCCGCCCCTCAGACAATGTTTCTTTCTGATCTTCTTTTGTGGCTTGGCAGGCTGAATTCTGGTGAAGTACTCCTCAGCTTTTGGCAGATTTCCTTTCCATGTACTTGCTTAATATATTTCGACCATCATGTACCCCTTCTGACCTCATATATTAGGGGGCATCTGTTATAGCTCCAAATCTCACTATTATGGTTTGTGATGCTGCACTCATGGCCTAGGGCAACCCCTCCTTCCAGACATGGTCCAAAATCTAAAAAACAATGTTTTATTCCCTGTACGCGACATTGCCCTGAGTTAAACGCGTGTATACGCGGGTTCATATATACCCAACCCGCGTATATGTATTAAAACACTTAAAAAGATATAAAACTCCTTATTTTCGGGCGGATATCGCGGGTTTTACCTGCTGATCACCTATTAGTGCCCGTGGCCTCAACTGTTCCCAACCAATTCCTAACTAAAAAACTACTTTGGAATTGGTATAAAAAGACACCAAAGGGAAGGCCTAAAAGAGGAGAGAAGAGAGAGAAAGGTTATTATACTGAGATTTCCCCCTGATCAGGTCTGAAGACCCTTGTGCCTTCTGCACTTTCCCCATTTGTACAGGAAACCCTTGTTTCCTTGTGATTTGATGTTCATCCCTTAGTTATGGCATCTTGGAGTGAGTATTGGAAGGAGATATGCTAGAGGCTTGAGGTGGGACGGATCCAGAAGGAGGCTGAGCTTTGAGCCTGCAGAGGTTGC
This sequence comes from Pinus taeda, assembly GCA_000404065.3. Taxonomy (NCBI): domain Eukaryota; kingdom Viridiplantae; phylum Streptophyta; class Pinopsida; order Pinales; family Pinaceae; genus Pinus; species Pinus taeda. Next base: position 123,675 of record APFE030648646.1, on the reverse strand, counting down.
TCAGGTGATATTTCTCTTTTTTGTACTATTCTTTTGTCTAATAAAGAAGCATGTCTTGTTTCCGATATGCTTCTTTCTTTATGTTTATTGATTTTCATGTTTGAATTTCATGTATGAATGGATTTTCTAAAAGTTTATAACTAACTCCTTTCTTGTATAACATAAAGATGATTTTCGTATAAATCTTTGTCCATATACTGCTGCATTCTTTGGAATTGTTGGTTTTGCAGGGCAAAGGAGCGAAAGGGACGTGAAGAAGGGTTTGGACCCTTAAGGAACTACCCGAACGTAGGACCTGAGGTACGTCCTTATTACTTTAGAAATAACTTTTTCTAGCATAATGGCTGTGTGTGCGCATGTTTCTTGGTTTAGACAACTTTTAGTCTGCTAGGGTTACACCCAAAAGCCCTAGGGGATAAAATCCCTCAACGCAGGCCACTAATCTAGTTGGGTAAATGAGAATCTAAGAGCATGCAGGGGTATTGAATTAATATCTTATACACATTTTTGTGGCACTGAAGACCCTATTAACATGTGATGTCATGTTTTCTCAACTAGTATTACTGAAGTAGAGTTGATTTTCATTTTTGTTATCACTTCTGCTCCATCTATACGCATTAATGTCCAAGAGCACAAAGAAATCCCTTTATTCAATGAAGAGTCAATGATATTTGGTGGGAATGATGTAAATTTGACAAGAGGCATTATAATTATCACTCGATTTTGGCTCGAGTAAACCACAAAATTGTTTCTTGCTCTTTGAATTCATTTTTGGTTATTTACTGACTTGGGTTGTTTGTTCATGATTTTAGCTAAAAAAACCTATGCACATTATACAACTAAACAACGATTTTGTAGCTAATCAACATTTTGTAGCTAAACAATGATTCTACGGCTAGAAAACAATTATGCAACTATGCATTTAACTCAATGATTTATTTTTCAAACAATGCATTGTAACCAGAAATTCATGATGAACATTCCATTTCATCTACTTACATCATATTTCACTATAGCATCATGTTCCCATGCCACATTTTACATGACAATTTTCACTATATCATAAAAATTTCAAAACGGTCTAACTTTCTCATATGAAATCAGAATTCAATGATTCAAGCATTGTTGGAAAGATATTGACGAGATCTACAAAATCAGGAAGCCATTATCAGATTTTGAAATAGTAAAGAATGAATAAATTTACGAAAAGAAACAATAGGTAACTTGAGGCACTACTTTCGATAGAGGTATAAGTTCTTTTGGTTTTCTTTAATGAACTTGTTTAATAGTACCGATTCTTTTTTATTTATGTAAATGTCATTAACAGAGAAATTGATCACCTCTCTATTTTGGTAACTTTAAAATCCATTGGAGAAGAAATACTAGTTTTTTTTAGGTTCCAGGAGGAAGAACAAATGACCATAAGAAAATAGTGTCTCTCAAAGACCACATTTATTTCACAAGAAAATGATCAGAGCAGCAATAGAGATGAAACATCAATGCATGAGCACATGCTAATACATATCAGTTCCAATAGTTGCAAGCCTTTTAGATGCTAGTGTTTCCATTGCATCCATACTCCTTCAGTTAATAAAACATTCATCTCATTTCCTTTGTAGTCGCATTGTGTTTCAATTAGTCAGTCAATAAAATTGTCATCTCATTTTCCTTCGCTCCTCATTTCTTATTCATAGAGACTATATTTTCTTGCCTTTCTATCACTAACTCATAACTCGTTTACATAAATACATTCAGCTCGCTTACATGTTAATTTGTCCTTTTCACTTGTAATTTTCGTTTTCATTAAATAAACCTTGATCCACTGCAAAATTTTCCATTCATAGTTCTTCAAAATCATTGTTTCATCCTTGCATTAGATTATGGAGGATTCCTTAAGGCATTCCTTCTAACAAGCCTTGGACTATCGACATTGACACATTATCTAGGTCCAAGGATAGAGTCCTTATTAGTACCTTGAGGCTTGTATGCCTTAATTACAGGCTTTCTCACCAAGAACCATGGGAATGCATCAATGTCTCTTGGTTGTTGGATCTTGCAAGTGGCTTGACATCGGCTCATTTATTCACCCTTCGCAACATCTACTTAGGTACCTTGGCACTTCTCGACATTAATGGTGATCTTTTCTTGCATTGGTTAATGACATTCATAAATGGTTGGTAATCCAATGACCTCTCTTCATGCTCGACACTGACACCTTTATTTGCATGACTATAGTTGTACCATCAGTTTTATAGTGATTGAAGACTATATCATTTCAGCATTTTGTAGCAGATACAAAAGATTTAGCAGCAGAAATAAAGAATCCACTTCACAACCTCATCCACCATTTATGCATCCAAGACACAGATGAATTCTACATTTCATTCCATGATCCAGAAGTAGACAAACTCTTCAATTTCCATAACTCATGCACATTGAAGGTAAGTGAAGGTATGTGGTTTTCTAATTTTTAGTCATGCAATTCCTTAAAATACTAAAATTATTAGTTTGGGAAATTCCTCACTTCCTCTTTCACATTGTCATATCTTTAGTTGGGGGAAAGGGACATCATTTCATATTCATATATGATACACCATCACACATTTTCATTTCATCCTAACATACTTGTCCTAATCAATTATGATTGCATTATCGTTCAAAAAGTTATATGATTTCCAAATAATGCCTAAATTATGAGCACACTATATAGCTGATTTTAAAGATGCATTCTTAAATATGTTCAATGAATCTTGTTGCAACAAAAAAAAAAACAAAGTATTCAAACACAAGAACCAATACCAATTATAATTTGGTTGAAACAAATAACCAACCAAACATGTTGCAATTCAATGTATGATAATGAATACTTTGCAAAAATAAATAAAATTCTCAAATGCAAAGTTTAAGGAAATATGATATAAGCCAAGCTCATTCAAAAGAAAAGACATTGTGAGAAAATCAAAGGAATTAATGCAATATTTGCATGAGGACATGCAATTATTCTAGTTGAGGGTATGTTGGGCCTCCAAAATGTCTTTAAAATGAAATCCACTTTCACCTTTATCACCACCATTTCACTCACATTTCGCAACTCCATAACCATATAATCTTTCATTAGCCACCATTTCCATGAATACATGAGTTAGGATCCTTATTTATCAAAGTTATTTATTTTATGTGTTTAAAGTGAATTTATGATTAAAAACTAGGAAATTAACACGGTTTCATATATCTATATATGTGGCTTGACTTTCATGACACGTGTAGGTTATTTGGAAGCTTCCAAGGCACCCTTATGTGGCCTCCAAAGCTCAAATTCGAATTCCCTTCAAAGGAGATTTGGATAAAGGTCAAGTGAGGATATGTGTCCTATTTGGATTGTAACTCTATGAGGTGTCTCAGCATTTCTTATTTCGATTATAACTCTATGAGACACTTAGGGGATATGTGTCTTATTATGAGTTATTTGGTTGTAACTATATGAGATTTTAGTGGACCGTCATTAAATAGGGTAGCTTCTTATGTTTTTGTATAAATAGGAGAGCCTTCTTCTTTGAAAGGCATGTGTAAAGTTGGAGAAATGCTCATGTTTTTAGTACAAAATTTGGAGCTTATATTTGGAGATTTGAAGATTGAGTTTTACTTGCATATGGAGCTTCTTCACTTTCCATCCTCATACACCATTGGAATGGTCATCTAATGATTGTGAGATTTAATTGCTTTTATAGATTAGATTTCAATTTCTTTCTTAGTATTAGTTTTAGAATGACTATGTAATATTTTATTTTCTAAAAACATTTTAATAGGGAAGATTTATGTATTTTCTAATTGGATTAAGTTTGAGGCAAGGTCTCATAGTTATTTAGTTTCCTTTCATGCTTTTTTATTCACTTTCTTATATCAAACTATCAATTCATTGTATAATTGAATAAAGGATCAGGCCAAGAAGGTGACTTCAAATTGGGTGATTGAATGTTCAACCTATGCAATCATTGAGCTTTACTTTTTCATTATTTTAAATTTGCTTTTAAGATCCTCATTTAGTTGCATTAACTGATATTCCTAAAGATCATTACAAGAAATTGATTTAATCATATTTCAAGATTGAATGGTTGAATATTTAATACATGCAATTAGTTATTTTCTGCACACTTTACTTTCTTTTCTAGGACATTAGAAGTTAAAGTATAAATAGTTGCTTACACATCATCTCAAGAAGGTAACAATTCATAATTGAATGTTGGAATAACTAAGCATACATTAGTTCTTTTTTATTTCACAGGTTAATTGAATTTAATTTTCACTATTTGATTTCATAGATTAGATGAATTGTTTTTCGTTATTTTCACACACAATCATCCAACATTATCAACAGAACCCTGAAGAGACAAGTTAGCCACTCAGATAACATGTCCCTGGGCCCCACTATTGGTATGGATCTCTTAGGGCATAGTCACTCTCATGTTATGGGCAAGGGAGCGACCAGGAACCTAAAGTCTCTCTCACAAGCTTCCCTTCCATCAGCCAACTACAATAGTTGCCAGATTTTTGCTAGTGACCCTAGGATTTAAGCCACTTTTTTAGGCCCAGAGCTAGGGCCACTGCTCAGAATGGAGTGATAGCTTGAAATCATTAAAAATACAGGGAAACAATGATACAAAAGAAATAATGTAAACAAGACCGTAACTAAACCCCTACTAGCCATGCCAAGAATTTCATCAAACATATCATCAACATGTAACCTATAGGTGTAAACAACATAATTAAATGTGGAGATCTCATAATTATATAAGAATCTTTATGAACCATTTTTGCCTCATGTCATTTGCTATAATATTATCTATTACCATATATACACTATCAATTCATTTACAAGTAAAAACATGTAGAGAGCCATATATAGTTGTTGTCATAAAATATACATATAACCAACATAATAGGAACATAATTACCGTCAACATATCAGACATCAAAATCCACATATACATCAATACATTTTCACATGAAATCAAGGGAATGAATTTCTCATTAAAGAATGCAATAAAACAACCAAAGATGGGATTACCACATTCCACCCGACCATAGAACGGCCGAGCCAAAACTCTCTTCATCCATTCACCCCTGTGCCATATTACAAGGATGAATGTGGGATTCAAACCAACAAAACCATCCAGGGCATATTGAAGCTAAAACACCTCACCCTCATCAATAGAAACCAGGCTTTATCGCATATCCCAACCCAGGATTACTAGGCACAACAGAGAGAAAACCACCTCTAGGCTTTACTGTATATCCCACCATATATTTGTAAGGATTCCTAGGCCATCCGAGGAAACAAAAAATTCAACTTTTCCACAACCCACTATTTGACTCTAGGGTTACTAGGCCATGTGTTCTATTGTTTAGGTGATGCACCTCACTCAACTTTGAATCCATCCGACAATCAAACTCAACCAAAACATGAGAACCCAATCACCCCATGGCTATCTGGAAATGGTAAGGCTAGGCCGAAAACATTGCCACACATAGAAAAATACATGCCATGATAGAAAATAACCACATGCAATACCATGCATGCTAAATCTATCAAGGAAAATACACATGTAAGTCAATACCTGCAATGAAGCTTATTGTTGCTGCTCAATCCTACCATTCCGTACTTGATCTTTGCTTCCTCTTGCTTTCTTTGTCTTTCTTTCTCCAATTCCAAAATGCTCCAAGACAACTCTAAGTGTACAAGAGTATGAGAGAGAGAGAAATAATAATGAGAGAACTCCAAAACTCAATTGACAATAGGTTACAAACTTATCCTCAGAAGCCTTTTTATGAATGAGGCCTCTATTTTCTTCATTTTCCGTTATTTTCCTTCATGTTTCTCCTCACATGCAATATGTCACCTTTCACCTTGATTTTCTCCCAATTTCCATTAGTTTCATCAATAAATGTGCCAAAATGCTATTTTCCTTTCCAAAGTCGTAGTCATCACCTTTGCCAATTTCCTTAGCTGTAAACAACCAAATGAAAACCCCATAGGATGGATTTCCCAACATTAATCTTGGAACAAGTGTCCCATCAACTATGGTTATTGTTTTTAACTTTTATCACATGGAATTTTCACCAGGGAAATTATAGAACCCAACTATCCTCAACGTTTAATCACACATATACCTCAACAACCCACTGGAAAAGAAATATTGCTCATGGAGTTTTATAACACATCTTGTTGCACTATTTATAATGAAATACCTGCTCAAGATAAATCAGCATGACAACATGATAACATAACTCATAGTTGAGCTTTATAACAAAACTCATTAAAACATTACAATGGTCATCCTGCTGAGTGCCAACCCACATGCCATCATAACATCATGATAACATAACCACATGATAGAATAGTAACATTACAACATAATAATAATGACATAACACCCATACTGTATAGTGGAGCTTTATAACAAAGCTCATGGCGGTATTTACATCCATACACATATGTACATATGGAAACATCATCAAAATATATACCAAAAACATATACCAAATCATATACCAAAGGATATATCAAAACATATACTAAACACCATATATAAGCATATCAAAACATCATAAAACATATATTAAACCACCATAAAGAATATACCAAGACACCATAAATCATATACCAAATCACCATAAAGCATATACCAAACCACCATATCAAATTTTCTTTGCCTTAACTGGCAAACAAGGAAAGATACATATCCTGCATCTCATCTACCATCTCCCATGTAGCTTCATCAGGCCCAAAGTTCTTCCATTGCACTTTAACTTGCTCGATTTCTCAGTTTTTGAGAATGGGAACCTTTTTTTGTGATATACACTTAGGCTCTGGCTAGAATTCTCCATCTGGTTCCACAGTCAATACGAACTAGTCAATCACATAATAAACATCCTTAACATACTTCTTAAGCAAAGATACATGGAAATATCATGGAATTTCACTACTAGAAGCAGTGCCAGTCGATAGGCTACTGACCTAATCCTCTTAGTGATAGTGAAGAGGCCACAAAACTGTGGTGCCAAATTACCATAATATCCAATTCACAAGGAAATATTCTTTGGTTTGATGCACAAGTACACTTGTTCCCAAACCTAAAACTCCTTGAACAACTTGTTCTGATCTGCATAGCTTTTCTGTGTATCCTATGATTCCTTGAGATTCTTCTGGATCACCTGCATTTTGTGTCCAATGTTCGCCAACATATCTGATCCAACCAATACCCTGTTAAACAGATCACTCCAACTAATAGGAGTGTTACAACTCCGCCCATACAATGCCTTGAAATGACTCATCCTCAATGAATCCTAATAAATATTGTTGTATGCACACTCTACGAAAGGGAGATACTCTTCCCACTTCCTTCATTGACATATCACACACATCCTCAACATGTACTTTAATATCACATTGACCATCTCTATCTGTTCATTTGTCTGCAAATGATAAGTTGTGTTGAAGGCTAACTTTGTGTCGAAACCTCCAAATAAATCCTTCCAAAACTTCGAAGTGAACTTCGCATCCCTATCTGACACAATATTATTTAGAACAGTATGAAGCCAAACTATATCTCTGATGAATACCTGTGCCACATCGCTAGTTGATAATGTTGACTTTACTAGACTGAAGTTTGCAACCTTTCTTAACCTGTTCACAATGACCATGATGGAATCATGTTGCTTCACTATCTTAGGAAACCCTGTGATGAAATCCATGGAAATGACCTCCCATTTCCACTCTAGAATCACGATCAGCTGAAGTAATCCACCTAGATGTTTACATTATTGTTTCACTCTCTGAAATTTGAAACACCTTAGCATAAACTTTACTACATCACTCTCCTGAATAAGGTTTCACATGAAACTCCCTCAAGATCACCTTCTTAAGATCATTGTTGTCTGATACATGTATCTTGTCTCGGAACCTAACCAATCCATTCACTGTAAGACAATAATCCATACCCCATGCACCTACTTTTGTACCTATATCTATACCTATACCCTATTGCAACCTATGCACAATATCCATATACCTAACATACTATTGACCTGCTTACAAGTTCTTATCCTGTAAGTCTGTCCCATATGAGCTCATATATGCCAAGTAACGCACATGTACCCATCTAGTAAGAAAATATGCCACTCTGTTCTCTTTACCTTTGATACACATGATCTCAAAATCAAAATCACTCATAGTGGCCAACCATCTAGCCTCCATAGTGTTCAGATTTTACTGGTAAAACAAATACCTGAACCCAATATGGTAAATCATGAGTACAAACCTCCTGTCAAGAAGATAGTGCTTCCACATCTTCAATGCATGTTTGATCACTGCTAACTCAAGATCATGTGTTGGGTAGTTTTGTTCATGCTCATTTAGTTTTCAGAATCATAACACACCACCTGTCCATCCTGAATAAGGACTCCACCAAGCACTCTCTTGCATGCATCTATGCGTACCACAAAATATTTGTCTCGATTCAAAATCTATAGCAATGGTGCATGTCAACAACTACTTAAGTTTCTCAAAGCTAGCCTTGAAATCCTCTATCCATTTGAACTTCTTACCTTTCCTTTGCAATTATGTGATGGGATAAGCAAATTGCAAGAATTTCTAATGAACCTCCTCTAATATCTTGCAAGACCCATGAAATATCTTACCTCATCCATACTTTTAGGATCTACCCACTCCATGATGGCCCTTATCTTCTCTGGATCTACTGCAATTCCTTTCTTGGAGACAACATGTCCCAAGTAGTGTACCTTGGTCTAAAATAAACTACACTTTCTGAGCTTAACACACAATTGATGCTCTCTTAACAAACTCAACATTTCTACTAAATGCCCGGCATAATCTTCTTCAATTTTAGAATATACCAATATATCATCAACGAACATAATAACAAACTTATCCAAATATGGATGCAACACACTATTCATCAAGCACATGAATTTAGGTGGAGAATTAGTTAAGCCAAATGGAACAAAAACAAACTCATAATGCCCATACCTAGTCCTGAATGTAGAGTAATTGTCCTCCTCTTTAATGTGTACCTAATGGTATCTGGATCTCTAATCAATCTTTGAGAACATTGTTTCTCCCTTCAACTGATTGAACAAGTCATCATTGCTTAGCAAAGCATACCTATTCTTGATAGTCACTTTTTGCAACTACATGTAGTCAATGCACAATATCAGAGTACCATCTTTCTTCTTCACAAACAAGACTGGTGCACCCCAAGGTGATGCACTTGGCCTAAGGTATCCCTTCTCCAACATTTCATTCAATTGTAGCTTTAAGTCGACTAACTTAGGTGTTCTCATCATGTAAGGTGCGTTTGATGTTGTAGCTCCCCCTAGCACTAACTCAATAGAAAAGTATACCTCCCTGTCAGGTGGAAACTCTATAATGTCACTGCGAAATACATATTTGAATTGTTGTAAAACTAGGTATCTTCTCAACACATCTTCATCGTCAACTTCCTTACCTTTATCACTAGAAATGTGTGCTACAAATAATTTGGGCGCTTTCCTGGAACTATGCTTTGCTTGGATAGTTCTCGCCATCCTAAGATATGTGGTTTTCTTCTTACCTTGCACGATACTTTGTTCCCAATTTTCATCAACACACTCAATGGCTTTGTCATAACAGTATACCTTGGTCTTATGAATATACAACCAGCTTATGCCCAACAACATATTGTATGAATCCGATGGTAATACATTCAAATTTGCTATGGTAGGCATGCTATTCAAGTCAAATGTGCATGTTGTTAGCCAATGATGAACTTGTTTCTTCATACCTGTAGCCAACTATACTAACCAAGAATCTGCATGAATATCCTTACTCAAGTCACACTTATCCCCAAAGTAAGGACTAAAATAGATATAATTAATCAAAGGTCAATCAAAATATAAATAAATTGTTCACAAAGCTTACCTTCCATCTCAATGATAGATGCTTCATGTTTTTCCTGCTTGTTGTCCACTGCTCCATAAATACATGGAATACTCTAATCAACATCCCCAATAGTTTGTGCCTCCTATGCATTGTATATCTAAGGCATACCAACCTTATTCTATGGAAATTTCTGTTAAGGTGCTCCTTATGCAATTTACAACACTCCAACTGACTAGTGCCCTCACCTCTATGTTGTTTCTACTGATGTGACCCATGTCTCTATCTAGCTAGATTATATCTCTTTTGTAGTGCCACATTCTCTTTCTCATTTGCATGCGAAGGCCTTGTCCTCTTAGGCTTCCATTTACCTTTACCTTTGTCCTTTCTTTTCCATCGATGCTGATATTCATTCTTACGCTTTGATTTTTTCATAGAAATGCTTCAGTTTCGCAATAACTTCCTCAAGTGACCAAGGCTCATCATACTCAATCCAATCTCTATATGTTAATTGAAAGCCATTAGCAAATCTATGAATTTTATCCTTCTCATCAGTAAGATATGATGCATACCTCAATAGCTCCAGAAACTTGATTAATTATGTGCTCTTCATCTGTCGTTGATCCCATCTTTATATCATACAACTCTTTAACCTTACTGTCGTAGTACCTTTGTGACAAGTACTTCTTCTTGAAAAGACTCTTCTCCCACCAACTCAAGTCATTTGTACTGATGTCTCTAACTCTATCAACATCTTCCCACCATATGTCTTCTTTACCTTTCAAGCTAAAGATTTCTACTCTAGCCTTCATGTTATCTATGTAAGCATGCAACTCAAAGAATTTTTTCATCCCAACTATCTCTCATTGTGTCAGATCTATCTAACTCATGTCTACCTAGAGATCTACTACCATATGTCCCATTAGTTCTATCCACATGTCCATGGGTGATCCCAAGTGGCCCATGTTGCTGCAATTTTGACAAACTCTGAAGAAGTAAACAATTAACCTCTTCTTTCTTCTCTTGTGCTTGTATGATCTGGTCATTATCCACCTTACAACTCCTTATATGTTCCTTCAAACTTCTCAATGTAACTGTGAAATTGGAAGAGTTCCCAACATGATACCGCTCTTTGGATTCATAGGGAAAATTTTTGTAGTCAACCATCTTACTAGCCATTTCATATTTCTTCATGCAATGCATAATATGTCAGATAAGCCAAATAACAATAAATTGTTGTACCTTAGTATAGCTCCGGGAGGATACCTTTTCCCAAGATTTCCAAATCAATGTGACACATGTATAACATAATCATAACACCATATAGACAGAGAACTAAACGAGCATGAACAGAACTACCCAACATTAGAATTCTAGAAATTAAGATTATCCAGAGCGAAACTATATAGCTCATGGATACATCATTAATATCTCTAGAATATATATTGTCGCAAGCCCTGATGATGGACTCACTTAGTAGTCCAAAACGTTGGGTTCATAAAACTTTGTAGCAGGTCATTCCTCCTCTATTTAAAACTATCCTTACCTATATGGATTCATTATTTAACAACATAAAATCCTACCATGGAAAGGACATGATGTACAATGCATCAAAATTTGAGAAATTAAGATTATCTACAGCGAAACTATATAGCTCATGGGTACATCATTAATATCTCTATAATATCTATTGTTGCAATCCCTAATGATGGACTCACTTGGTAGTCCAAAACATTTGGTTCATTAAACTCTATAACAGGTCATTCCTCCTCTATTTAAAACTATCCTCACCTATATGGATTCATTATCTAACAACATCAAGTCCTACCATGGAAGGGACATGATGGATAGTGCATCAGAATTTGAGAAATTAAGATTATCCAGAGAAAAACTATATAGCTCATGGATACATCATTAATATCTCTAGAATATCTATTGTTGCAGCCCCTGATGATGGACTCACTTGGTAGTCTAAAACACTGGGTTCATAAAACTCTATAACAGGTCATTCCTCCTCTATTTAAAACTATCCTGACCTATATGGATTCATTATTTAAGAACATCAAGTCCTACCATGGAAGCGACATGATGGACAACACATTAGAACTTGAGAAATTAACATTATCCAGAGCAAAACTATATAGCTCATGGATACATCATTATTGTCTCTAGAATATCTATTGTTGCAGCCCCTGATGATGAACTCACTTGGTAGTCTCAAAATGTTGGGTTCATAAAACTCTATAACATATCATTCCTTCTCTATTTAAAACCATCCTCACCTGTATGGATTCATTATTTAACAACATCAAGTCATACCATGAAAGGGACCTGATGGACAGCACATCAAAATTCGAGAAACTAAGATTATGCAGAGCAAAACTATATATCTCATGGATACATCATTAATATCTCTAGAATATCTATTTTTGCAGCCCTTAATGATGGACTCACTTGATAGTCCAAAACGTTGGGTTCATAAAACTCTATAACAGGTCATTCCTCCTCTATTTAAAACTATCCTCACTTGTATGGATTCATTATTTAACAACATCAAGTCTTACCATGGAAGGGACATGATGGACAACATAGCAGAATTCAAGAAATTAAGATTATCCAAAGTCAAACTATATAGCTCATGGATACATCATTAATATCTCTAGAATATCTATTGTCGCAGCCCCTGATGATGGACTCACTTGGTAGTCCAAAACGTTGGGTTCATAAAACTCTATAATAGATCATTCCTCCTCTATCTAAAGCATATAGACATACAAAAATAAATTTATCAACATATAAACATCATTTGAGTTAGGGTCCAGTAATCAATGCAAGGCCATATCAACAATGCATTTTATGGCCTCATGCATGAAAACAACTATTACTCCAATGTACACATTGCCACATGCAACCATCAACATGCATAAGAAATTCCAAATCAACTACAGATATGCATCGATGCATGTAGTTGAGCATAAGCGATCAATTCTTGTAATCAACCTACAAGAATGTAGTCTAACATACATGGGTGTAAGCAGACGACATAGAATCAAAATGTACGTGACATATAACCATATACAACCAATCACATACTCATGAAAAATACCTTTCATGAAATGAATATCAAATTCTCCATAACAACCATACTACAACCATAATCAATCATTAAGGTAATGCAATAAGCACATGAAATGAAAGTGTAAGAGACACACATGAAATTGACATTCATGCATGACCAATGCACACCACCTATCGAGTTTGAGAGGTGAACCATGATCTAATACCACTCTATAACACCCTCCTCCCAAATCCACCCAAGTAACCATGCCAGCTAGGAAAACATGAGATGAGAGGATACTATTATTAGATTCGACCTCCTATGTCACTTTAAGGAAGTGGAATTGACAGAAACATAACACGCAGTCATCCAACATTATCAATAGAACCCTTAGTTGACAAGTCAATGACTCAGACAACATGTCCTAGGTCCCACTATTGTTCTGGATCTCCTAGGCCATAGTCACTCTCATGCTATGGGCAAGGGAGAGACCAACAACCTACAGTCGCTCTCACATGCTTGTCTGCTAGTGACCAGATACAAAAATTGTCAGTTATGTCCTAGTGACCCAGGGATTTAAGCTACTCTTTCAGGCCTAGAGCCTAGGTCATTGCCCATAATGGAGTGATATCTTGAATTCATTAAAAGTATAGGGAAACAATCATGCAAAATAAATAAGATGAACAAGACCATAACCAGAAACTTACTAGACATGCAGGAATTTCACCATACATATCATCAACATGTAATCTACAGGTGTAAAAAACATAATTAAGTGAAGGGATCTCATAATTATTATTGAAAATTATATATCACAGAGCAATGGAACATGTAAAATATTGCAGAAATATAAACAAAGAAAACACAAAAAAATAGAGACACAAATATACGTGGTTCACCCAATTTGGGCTACATCCACAGAGAAACATCTAGTCCTTCCTTTTATATTATCCAACAAAATGAATAGATACAACCTATAGTAGATCCATTGTAATTCCCTCTTTGCTCTCACACAATCTCCTCTCTCTTCTTTGCTCAAAATACATATCTACATATCCGCAACACTTATATGAGAATCACTATGAACCATTGTCCCCTAATGTCATTTTCTGCATTATCATCTATTAGGCCATAAATACACTATCCATTCATTTACAAGTAAAAATGCGTTGAGAGCCATACATAATTTTTGTCATAAAATATACATATAACCAACATAATAAGAATGGAATTACCATAAACCTATCATCCATCAAAATCCAAATATACATCAATACATTTGCACATGAAAATTAGGGGAATGAATTTCTCATTAATGAATGCAATAAACCAACTTGAGATGGGACTACCACATTCCGCCCAACCATAGAATGGCTCAGCTAAAAATGTGTTTAACCATTCACCCCTTTGCCATATTCCAAGCATGAATGTGGGACTCAAACCAATAGAACCAACTGGAGTATACCAACACTAAACCACCCACTATCATCAATAGAAACTAGGCTTTATCATAATCCATCCTGGATCACTAGGCCAACATAATGAATACATCATAACAAGATTTACCATGATATCCACCCGATAACTTGGCCAAACAAGAATGGATGCCAATGCATTTATCCACCCACACCATGAGGAATTTCTTTTCTCATAGCGTCTCAGGCTTTACTGAAATCTAAACTTGGATAACTAGGCCCTAAACTGAGACCCACTTTCTAGGCTTTACGGCATATCCGAACTTGGGATTACTACAACCAATGGAGAACAAATCGCTGCTAGGATATATTGTATATCCTACCATTTACTTCCAAGGGTTCCTAGGCGATCTAAGGAAACACAAATTTGGCTTTACCGCAACTCACAATCTGACTCAAGCGTTACTACGCCATGTTTTCCATTATTCAGAGATCCACCTCACTCAGGTTCGAATCCATCCAATAATCCATTTCAACCAAAACATGAGAACCCCATCACACCATGGCTATCTGGAAATGGTAAGGCTAGGCAGAAAAGAATGTCACGCCCAACAAAACTAATGCCATGATAGAAAATAACAACATGAAATGTCTTGCATGCAAAAGATAGTAAGGAAAATACACATGCAAGTCGATACCTACAATGAAGCCTATTGTAGTTGCATGATCCTACCTTTCCCTAATTTATGTTTTCTTCCTCTTACCTTCTTTACCTTTCTTGCTCCAATGTGGAAATGGTCCAATAAAACTCTAAGTGTCCAAGAGTATGTGAGAGAGAGAGAGAATAATGAGAGAGCTCCAAATATTAACTGATAAAAGGTTTCCAACTGATCCTCATAGGTCTCTTTATGAATGAGGCCTCTATTTTATTCATTTTCCTCTTCACATGCAACCTGTGACCTTTCACCTCAATTTTCTCCTAATTTCAATTATTTTCCTTAATAAATGTGACAAAATGCCATTTTTCCTTTCCAAAGCCTTAGCCATTGCCTTTTCCAATTTCCTTAGCCATAAACAACAAAATTAACACCCTCTATGATGTCTTGCCCATCATTCAAGTTGGAATATGTGTCCCATCAATCGTGGTTATTGTTCTTAACTTTTATTACATGGAATTCAGCATCAAGGAATTTAATTTGTATGATATCCGCAGTATTTCCAAGAAACACCGTGCAAAGGTGTAGTATCCATGGACCCGTGGGACATTTCACTACCACAAGGACTCCAAGATCCACGAGCTAATTAGTATAGCACCAGCTTGGAAGGATGCTCTACAACCAGCGACAATGCAGGAGGCAACAACAACAATATTAATAAGTAGAAATTGAGTGCAAAACAAGGGAAAGAGGAAGATTGCCAATAAATCAAAGGAGGAGAAAAGGTACAAGATGAGAGTAGATCTTGTAAATGAGAAAGAAACTTCAGAAAGAGAGGCAAAGAGGGAGCAGCAGATAAAGAGGGTAGAGAGAAGGAACAGAGAAAAGCAAAGGTTCTAGGAAGCAAAACTAAATTTGTAGGAAATGGAGAAGAATTTGAAGGAAATAAAGAGTTGATAAGGAGATAAAGAGAAGAGAAGTAGGAATGGGATGAAGAAGAAAGGAAAGGTGTGATGATATAAAAAACAATGTCCCAAGAGTCAGAATTGTCAACATCTAAAGAAGAGGGTGAATAGATGCAGGATTTGTAGCTAGCTCGGGAGACTCAGTAACTGATGGAAGTGATAGACATGAAGTTGGGGTAGGAGCCACAGAACAAAGACACTATCCTTATGGCAAGAGCACCCGAGGTCACATCTCATTGTCCACCACCTCCAGTATCATAACCAGTCCTGACCAATCAAGGAGAGTTTATTCTCCTTGATGATGATCCAGTTATGGAAGTGTACAATCTATCATTTGATGAGTTGCACAAGAATATTGTACAGGCGCAGGGGAAGAACTTTCGTATGATCACAAGTCACCTACATTCATGAAGGAAAGGATCATAGTTATAGATGTTAGAAAGCATCCAACTGTCATTGTCGATGCCACCTTAGGCTATGCAGGAACAACAAGATCAAATGTTAAGTTCTTGTTGGCTAAGAATGAACAAATGGAAAAGAACTTGCAGGCTGCCAAGCAAGAGGCAGAACAACTGAGAGAGTAGAGAACAATTTTGAAAATGGCTAAGATAATGAAAATGATACTCACTAAACTATAAACATTGCAGACTAACATGCAGAAGTTCTATGATGTTTTTTTCACCATGCATAAAGCAGTTGCCCATGTGCATGGATTATAGAAGAAAAGAAAAGAGTTTGTTCAAACTCTCAAGAACATACAAGCTACAATATCCCATATGAAACAATAGGAAATGTGATACAAAGGGGCCCGACTTCAATTTCCAAAGATGATGAAGCCTAAGCAAGAGCTAGAGAAACGAAAGGTCTAGATTTTAATCGAGAACTATGAGAAGCTCACTGCATTCATCAGCAACATACATGCCTCATATGCACAGTTGTACAAGAGTTTGTATGTTATGGTTAGAATGCACAAGATCCTATCAATCTATTCCCTCACCAAAGCTAAACACGAGAACTAAGTGTGGCTAGAGATTGATGGGTACATGGAGCATCTAAGGTGGGAGGACACTAGGGATGACTTGGAGCTAAGTGCACATAACATGTAGAAGTACATTGGTGGTAATTTCATGGTCAAGACCATGGCTCAAATGCTTCAAGATGAGCTAGACATAGATTCCAATATCATATACCCAAATTCTATGGAGGAAATATTCCACCATCAGAAAGACGCCTTCAAGAAGTTTTGGGACATCATCACATAGTACCAATATTGGCACCAATATGTGACCAAGAAGCATGAAGTGGAGATTGTCGAGTTAGTCCTTCCCTAAAATTCATAGTGTTTTGTCATGTTAGGCTATCTATAGCCTATTTTGTCTTACATGGGTACATTTGGAAAATGTAATATTATTTGTAAATATGTTATAAGTGAAACTCCAAGTGTCATTAGTGGAATGTGAAAGGTCATCATGTTATGCAATGATTTATTTGTAAATAAGTTGAAGAGTCATGAGGGAAATCAAAGTGTCACCAAGGGGAATGTCAAGGGTCACCCCACACTTTCTTATAAATAGAATCTCATAACTCATAGAAGAGGTTTTTGGGAGCAAAGTTTTTGGCTAGGTTTAGGCTTAGAAAAGGCTTGGAAGTACTGTGACGAGCGTTGGCTTCTCCAATGTGTAGAGGAGTATACTTCTTTGGAAGAGCAGGTGTTCTTGACTATAATGTTCCACTATTGGTGCTAGTGGTCATCAATGGTGTATGTATGGATGGAAATTTCACTTATAATAATATCAAAGCCAACATGCTTTCATGCATCTATTGTTATTGTACTTGAACTATTCTAGTTTCTTTAGCAATGTATGTTTTTTAACTTATGCATTTTCTTATGAACTATTTTGTATGTAATTTCATGAATCTTGTTGAATGTGTGTTGTTGGATTAACCTCACACTTTAATTTGTGGACTATTCTACATTTTATCTTGTGATGTCATTCCGCTCATGTGTTTCTTTCAAGCTACGTACTATTACAAGCTTCCAAGGGGTACACTTCCTTTTCCCCTCTATGTGTTAGAACCCCCATGCATCACACTTAATTTGACGAAATGTCACACACTTGCTTCAACCAAAAGCTATCATACTTACCCCTACTTGCAACCATGGTAAAGGAATTACATTACCACCCACTGTCTGGACACCTAATCCGAATGGTCTGAGGTTTAGTTTGAAATTCTTATCAGGGAGATCCCCTAAATGGTTGTGGGTCCAACAACATTAACAAATTACTAGATCCAAAGTAGGATGACAAATAAAATGATCTTCCAAAGGTAGTTTTTGATCTAAATTTGTATCCCCATAACCTTCCTCCAGAATTTGATCCTCAACTCCAACTATTATATAAGGGATAGAAAACCTAGGGCTCACTTCTAAAGAGTCT
Organism: Pinus taeda; assembly: GCA_000404065.3. NCBI lineage: Eukaryota > Viridiplantae > Streptophyta > Pinopsida > Pinales > Pinaceae > Pinus > Pinus taeda. The sequence goes on along the minus strand of APFE030648646.1, from coordinate 105,209 downwards.
CTAAGTTCCTCCTCCTTATCCATAAAATATGTATCAAGTGTTTTTGGCTTTTGTGGAGTTATCTTAACTGGTCTTTTTTCTATGCTATCTTCCTTTGAGTGCAATATTCTACTTCAGCCCTCCAAATAATTTCCTTTATATAAGTCTTCCTTCCTAGATCTTCATTCATCTTCTTTCCATGTCATCTTCCTCTTATATGATCAATAGGATTGGGGGTACCATGTTTGTCTTCTTCACTACTCATGCAATGCAATCCCATGTGCCCTGATTAAAATAAGGTGGAGTTCGCTTCAGTATGTTGAAGCGATCCATAGGTTCCTACATCTCGTATTATTCCCAGGAAACCTTAGGGTTAGGAACACATCTACCACAACTTGAAATCATGCACAGCATTGAACTAGTCACACATGCACCTCTAACAACCTTCCCGGACAATGATGCCAAAAATGTCAGGTGAAACTATTGTACTTTTAAATCGTAGTAACAAGCCCAATCTTTCATTTAGTTAATGATCTAGGTAGGATTTAATTTTTCCAAGGCTATTGTGAAAAGTCTATGCTAAGGAAAATTATGACTAGTACAAAATGATCTCAACCCAAAATCGTTGCACACACACTCTCAGCAATCAACAAATATGTTACACACTTCACAGAAATTCAATGGGATAAAGTATTATAGAATAAGCTATTTTGGCATTCAACCGATCTCACAACAGTCTAAAACTTGTGACTCATTAAATATGCACACATAAAAGGAAGTGCAATACAAATAGTAAGAAAAAAACAAATAATTCATTGCCACACTAACCTAAGGGACTAATCGAAGACTTAAACTGTCACACCATCCAAAGCATAATGCAATTAATTAAACTAGACACAAAAGTAAATATAATAGCAAAGGTTGGTGCACTAAAAAGGACACCAGATACTCAAAAGAAATCATGGAACCACAAAGTTTAGATTTTTCATTAATAAAAATATCAATATTATAGAGCTCTGGTGTTCCCCTTTCAAATCTTATTCTCTAATACTTCTCTCTAGCCCCCACATGAAAACAATATTCTATTTTATAGATCTTGAATATAATTAGAATATCATCATGAGAATACTTTGATTCTGATGTGATATTAAAATAAAATGATATCTTAGCAGTTACATAACAATTTCCATGGAAGGGGTAAGACTATAACTCTTTCCTTTAATTACAAATAGAGTTAGAAAAGATATCAACCAATGATCTACATGCTCCAAAAATATTTCTAGGTGAGGAGATTTTTCTCTTAACTTTGATGCACTCCTAGATCAGGTTTGATTAATAAAGACAACACATGTTTAAGCAAATTACTTTGATAACAACATCAACTCCTAGAGCTTTTAGTCGAAATCGATAAAGGACTCAAAACATAATGATGTAACAATAAGCTTCAACGGACTATCCAAACCTGAAACAACTCATATATTAGCTTTATAATAAAAAGAAACCTAAGACGATAGCTCTAATGCCATGTTATGAGTAGAATTGGACTAAGAAAGCGACAAGTGAGAAAAGCACATACTTGGATGAATAAAGGTTGTTATAGTAATATGATATGGCCCTATTGGTCAAAACTAGATAAAAGAAATAGGAAATTGAGTAGGGAAAAGATGGAAATTCCATGATCCAACACATTTCTTGAGCAAAAGGAGCTTTTGTTCGTGTGTGCACTATTATTTGGGTAAGTTTTGTAGCTATGGTTTTTTGCTACACTTACTTTCCGTTTTGTCGTTTTGCCTTTTTTCATAACAAGTGTTGATTTTGCTATATCTTTGTTTTTCATGTGTCATTTCCCTCTTGTATATTTATTTTCTACCATCATTTAATATTCTAAGTCCTTTCCCATTCTAGTAATAATTGAAGATCACTCAATACTATGCTATCTTCCTCCAATCCTCATCACTCCTTTTTAATCCATACTTAGTTAAATTTTGACTTGATCTACCAACTCATCATTGGAATTGCACATTTATCCCTTCTAGGAAGCATATTTTAGGTGTTTCTCTCTATTGATCCAACATGTGAACCTCCCAGCCCTCTCTCTAAAATTTGCATTGTTCAAGATTTTCTTGTATAATAAAATTTAGTGTATGTTTTTGTTCCCTCTAATTGATTTCAAATTATATACTTTCCATTCTAAATATTTAGTTCCTTATAGTGTCTTTACTCACTAGCCAAAAGTGGTGCCATCCCCATTTTATTGTGATTGTGTACTGCACAATCCCTATCTTCAACTATGTAATGTGTAGTTCCAGTGAGTATTTCATCACTTTCTGTACACTGTTGATGTGAACTAATTATTTAAGGAGATCTCTCTCTCTCAACAATTTCACATTATGAAATCACAAGCATCAACCATCACCTTTTCCTCTTGCTAACGAAGCATGCACAATCTCTCCTATTAGTAATTGCACAATGCACACTTACAATGAACAATCAAGTCACTCTTGCCTCAAGTTTACGTCTTCTGCTCAGGATTTGCACAATCTTTCCTCTCAATGTTTCAATGTTAAGTGTAACAACCCAGAGTTAAAAGTTCACATAATAAAAGTCAATAAAGGAAAAATAAAACCAAGGTCATGGGACATGCATTCCAAGTTCAATGTTGCACAAAAACATCCTAGTTGGTGTTCACTTGGTTTATTATGGCTAAGGAAAATCGGCAAAGGCACTAAAAAGGAAAAGAGGCATTAATTGACATTTTATTTATGATAATAAAGGAAAATAGGAGAAAAGGAAGTTGAAAGGTTACAAGGTTTCATGTGAAGGAAATTGAAGGAAAATAGAGTTAATTTAAGAAAATAGAGGCCTCAATTATAAAAAGGCTTCTAAGGATCTATTCATAGCGTCTTGTTAACTCACTTCTGGAGCTCTCTCTCCATTCTCTCTAGTCTATCATACTCTTATTCATTTAGAGAATGATTGGAGAACTTTAGCATCGGATAAAGGAAGGAAAAGGAAGGACAAGAAAGTAAAGGAAAGCAAGGATCAATCAAGGAAACGTTTGATCAAGTAGCTTCACTAGGAATACTTGTAATTCACAGGTTGAACGTGTGATTTCCTAGTTGGTTTGGTGAACGCATGGTACATGCATGTGTGTATTTGGTTCTCTTGCTATCAAGGACATGGGTTTTTCTAAGTGTGACAGTGGTTTAATCCTTGCCTTGCCATTCCCAGATAGCCATGGTGTGATGGTGTTCTTTCATTTGGTTGATATTTGGATTGTTGGATGGTTTTGGAATAGGGTGAGGTGGTCTCAGTTTAATTCCCAAGGGCTTAGGAGTCCCTTGACTTGTTTTGGCAATATTGTGGTAAATCCTAAGGGTGGAGATGGGAAAATTCTTCAAGGTATTGGTAAAGCAATTTTGAGGTATCTAAGATTGTTTTCGACCTAGTGATCCCTTATGAGATTTTGGTGGGATTGCAATAAATCCTAGTAGTGTATGTTCTTGTTTTGGTCCTAGTGATCCATTGACCGATTTTGGTAGGATCGCGGTGAAGGATGGTTGTTGATGTTCTCGTTGGGCCTAGAAATCCCTTAATCAGTTTTGGTGGGATTGTGGTAAAGACTAAGGTTGGAGGTGGTTTAATCTATGAGAAACCCTGGTTGTTTTGTTGTGAGTCCTACATTCATTCTTGAAATATGGCATAGGGGTGATTGGCTAAAAATGAATATTTGATTCAGCTCAAGATATGGTCGGGTGGTATGTGGAAGTCCCTCACTTGGTTCTCTTTTGCATATTTAATAAGCTCTCTTTTCCTCTTGTATTTCATGATTAATTGTACTTTTTATTATGTGGCTTTGGTGGTTGTTCTATTATTGTTATTATTCTGGTTATATGTTAGTTATAATCATGGTTTCCTAATAGGTTATAGTTATCGCCCTTGATATGTCTGATTTACTGGTGAATGGTTATTGAATGTATGGCATAACATATGTTATGATGGCTATTATGAGAGGAAATTATAATTTATTTATGATTTTCATATAACTATCAGACCCCTATGTTCAAATATGCATTCATGACCTGTAGATTACATGTTCTCAATATGTTTGATGAAATGACTATCATGGTTAGCCCTGGCTAGGTCAAGTTATTTGTTCATGTTTGACTGAATGGATTTTCATCACATTAGAAATGATTCTAGAAACTCTCACTGATTTCTGGGCAGTGGTATGGAGGTTTGCCTGGAAATTGTTGGCATTATGAATTATGTGTTGTCCTTGATAGTAACCTACCTGATGAGTTGACATTTGATGAAAACCTACTCAATGAATATGTAAACAGGATGCGTATACATGCGACAGATAATTTTTTCAAAGGAATAATAGTTCAAAGGTATGGGAATTACAAAGTTGAAATTTTAAGAAGTATATGCGAACTCTATTAAGAAAAACTGCATAAACATGTAGGCATGGACAAGCAAAGGAATGTATAGTTTCCACAACATGGTATTATAAATACCAAGGGTCCTTACCATAGTATTTCCCTGTGGTATTGAGCCTAGTAATAAATGTTTTGATACCGTCTAAGAAAACCATCAACTAGTGTATGGTTTTGACCTGTGGTATTGGATAAGGGCTAAGCTATATGAGGAGATGAAGATCAAAGTGGTAGAGGTATGGAAGTGATGAATATATTATGAATAGTTAGATTTGAAGCAAATATGGATGTAATGGGATACTAATGTTTTTCTTGATCTAAAACTAAGTATGAACCCAGAAATTGGATGATGGATAAGATCCAACAGATCAGAGATGACAATCTCGATTAGGAGGTAATTTAATTTGTGTTGATAGTGTCTTGTGGGATGACTTTTTTTGTGTATGCCAAAATATGAGTATGTTTGAAGTTCTATGTTGCAATGAAGGTTTAATTCAAAAATTGCAGATTTATACGCATGTTTTATATCCTGTAAGGCATGTACATACGCGAGTGTGATAATGGATTAAGATAAACAGAAGATGAGTTAATTGAATAAGTAATTTTACCAGATGTATGCTAGTTGTTTGAATAATAGTCGCTTACATACATGGGTTTCCTTCAATAAAGTCGTGCACAAAAGTATAGATATAAATTTAAAATGTTAATGATTTGAAAATATTGATTCACCCCCCCCCCCCCCCTCAGTATTTTTCCCAACAATTTGTATCAGAGGAGGTCGTTTGGTAGAAGCATGATCAACTTTGGGATATCTGTCAAGATGAGTAGTCACAAAGGAGTATTTTCTATCAGACCTCCTGTATTTAATTGAATTAACTTTGTCTTTTTGAAAGTTAGTACGATTTCATAGTTGCAGGCACTAGGAATTGATGTATGGGAAATCGTTAAAAGCGAATATCAATATCCAACCTCTATTCCTTCAGATACTCTAGGATAGAAATAGTATGAAACAAATGCGAAATCTGTAAATTCCATATTGGAAAGTATGGCTAAGTCTGATTTTGTTAGGTTAATGCAGATGAACACAATAATGGTAATGTGGGATAAGATTATCCAAAGTTATGAGGGTGACACTAAGGTAAAATGTGATAAACTTAAAACATTTAAAATATAGTATGACACATTGAAAATGCATGATGATGAAAGAATTGCAGCATTTTTTCTTAAAGTATATGAAATTTTTGATTCCATGAGAAATCCTGATGAAGAAATAAAATATGCTACTATTGCTGAAAATATTTTGATATCTCTGACTCCGAAGTTTAACTCCAACGTCTCTACTATTAAAGAAATGTAGGATCTGAAAAGTCTCATACTTGATCAACTCCATGGAATATTGACGACATCTGAGATGAGTAAAGGTAGTCCTTCAAACATGAGAGAAGCAACCTTCAAAACTATGGAAAAAGGAAAATAAAAGGAAGAATCAGTTTATGTATTAGAAGAAGAAGAGGAAAACTTCATAAAGAAACTCCAAGTGCATACTGGAAGATTAAGAGGTAAGATTCCTTTCAAATGTTTTACTTGTGGTAGAGTTGGTCATTATGTTGCTAAGTGTCCCTATAGAGAAAATTAGGGGAAAGGAACATAAGCTGCAAAAATAAATAGCAAGAAGTTTGAAAACAAGAGAAGTTTTTATACACATGAAGACAATCATGGTATTTCAAATGGTGAAGAAGGTGAGTCTCATCAACATTGTCACTTACTTATGGCATTTGAGGATAAAATTAATAATGCATTTTATGGACTATAAGAAACTGGTAATTTTATTGAAAACTTTGACAGGAATATATCAAATGCAATGAAAGTTACATATGTCAGCAAATATTCAATTTTGGGAGCAACCCGCTTTCTATTGATCAAGAATGAAGAAAACAAACCATCATCAGGTATGGGTTTTTGTTCAAAATGTGGTCCATTTTATTTTCTATGTAACAATGATAGTGATGATGATAGTGAAACCACTGAGCTTGCACTTATTGGTAAAAGTGAAAGTAAGCACTCTAAAGATAAAACCTATTAAAAGATGATGTCTTTGAAGCAGCATGTGAAGGCAAGTTAGAATCAATGGATAATGCAGATGTGCCTATGCTTTGAAAAGATAATTATCAAAAATAGCAAGAAAAGATGAAGTATAATCTAATGAATCTCAATGTCTGGCATGTTTGGTTGTGTTATATTCCTTCCACGACTAGCTACCCTAGTCAACTGGGGGTTAGAGGGGGGGAAAAGCCCCCTGTTCATTGCATCAATCACACAGCGAGGGGGCTCATATAGGGTTTGAAGGGGGTGGTTAGCCCCGTTCGACAATGTATGGAGCAACGCCCCAAGGAAATTTGTTTTGGACCCTATATTAGGTGGGTAGACCTACCTATGGTTTTGTGCATGGTTTTCGCACATGGCTTTGGGACCAATGGTTTTTGGTCCATGGTATTCGATGCTTTGGCATGTATATATATGTATTATAACATTGAAAGGAACGTAATGAAAAATCAATTTGGTAGTCCTGGTTTTGGGATCCAGGGGAAAAATTTTGTGTATGTTTGTTTTATATGTTATGCTCTCGCTATTGTTTATTTTCTGTGTTTTAGAATTCATATGCATGTAATTTTTGTACGGGGTTAAAACCTACATTTGGTATCAGATCTATTTTGGCTTCAAGGGGATGCCTTTGATACTGAGGGGTTTTGATTCTGAAGGTGAAATAAGATGGCGAGTAGTGGAAAGATAGAGATCAAGAAATTTATTACTCAGAGTTTTGACTTATGGAAATTCAAGATGGAGGATCTATTGGTAGATAAAAATCAGTGGATTATGGTAGATCTGGGTACTAAACGAAGGAGAGTGTCCGATGAAGACTAGAAGAAGTTGGATTGGAAGGCAAAGAGCACAATACGATTGCGTGTCTCAAATTCAATATTGTTGAATGTATTAGGAGAAGCTACGACTAAGGCCTTGTGGGACAAGTTAGGGAATTTTTATCAATCTAAGTCTCTGGTGAACAAACTGTTCCTATGGAAATAGCTGTATAACCTAAGGATGAAATATGGAGATGATGACAGAGCATATAAATGCATTTAATACTATGGTAAGTCAGTTATTATCTGTTGATATTAAAATTTTAGATGAAGATAAGTGCATTAGTTTGTTGTGTTGTCTACCAGATTTGCGGGATAATCTAGTTATTGCAATAGGTAGCAATGAAACTGCCTTGTAGTTTGATGAAATAGTCACATCCTTACTGACGGAGGAAACGAGACAGAAAAATATGGAGTTCCAGAATGGTTATGCCTTGTATGTATGAGGATGGTGCCCAAACAGAAACAAAAATAATTCATCAAGTGGGAGATCTAAATCTAGAGGGATATCTAAATCTCTAGGAAAACCTGTAAAGGTGTGTTGGAAATGTGATAACGAAGGGCACTACAAAAGGGATTGTAAATCTAAAGCTCCTAATAAAGGAAATGGATTTGATGATGCTCCTTCTGTAGAGGTGAAAACCACCTCAGATGAAGGTGGGGGTGTGTACTTGGCTTCTTTAAGTACACATTTAGATCATGACGCATGGTTGATTGACTCAAGTGCATCCTTTCACTTCACTCGCCATAGAGAGTGGTTCTGTGAGTATGAGAAATATGATGGTGGTGATGTCTTCTTGGGGGATGATAGGAAGGCTAGAATCATTTGTTGCATAAATGTCAAGTTAAAGTTGCAAGCTGGAAGGACTAGAATACTTTTGGGTGTTCTGCATATTCCTTCATTAGCCAAAAAACTGATTTTTGTAAGCAAGCTAGATGATGCAGGTGTAAAAATAGTGTTCGAGAAAAATACCTGGAAGATGGTTTAGGGAGCACTGTTATTGATGCAAGGAATTCGAATTGGAACTCTATACAAGCTACACGGTAGCACTATTATTGATGGGTGCAATAGTTCTTTGGTTCCTGAAACTAGACTAGAAAATCTAGTGGTATCTGAAGAAAATACCATGTTATGTCATCAAAGGCTTGGAAATATTGGAGAGAAGGGCCTTTGAATACTTCATGGTAAATGTATGAATAATAGCTCTCTGGATTTTCATTTCTGTGAAAATTGTGTATATGGGAAGCATAATTGGGTGAGTTTCCCCTCTGGTGGTAAGAGGGTGAGCTAAATATTAGAGCTTATGCACAGTGATGTGTTTGGACCTGTGAAGGTTCCATCACTGGTAAGTCTGTGTACTATGTATCATTTATAGATGACTTCTCAAGGAATACATGGATATATTTCCTTAAGAAGAAATCTGAAGTCTTTGACAGTTTTAAAGAATGGCTCTAGTGGAAAACTAGACAGGGAAGAAGATAAATGTGTTGAGGACAAATAATGGTGGAGATTTTTTCAAGAAGGAATCTGAGGAATTCTCTAAGAAGTGTGGTATAGCATGGCAGAATACTACTCTATACACACCTAAGAAAAATGGCTTTACAGAAAGAATGAACAAGACGTTGATGGAAAGTGTAAGAAGAATGCTCAGTGGTGCCAAGTTAGGGCAGGAATTCTGGGCAGAGGGGGTGGAGACTACATGTTACCTAGTCAACAGATCACCTTCATCAACATTGGAGGATAACACTCCACAAGAGGTTTGGATTGGTAAGAAACCCTCTCTTTCACATCTGAGGGTATTTGGATGTGATGCATATGTACATGTTTCAAAGGAGAAAAGAGCAAAGTTGGATAGTAAATATGAAAAGTGCATCTTTATTGGGTGTAAGGATGGTTTAAAGGGTTATAAACATTGGAACCCAGTAACAAGGAAGGTTGTGTACAATCAAGATTTGGTGTTCAGAGAGGTGAAAGATGTTATTAAACATGAAGCCTCATCAAAGGAACGTGAGAAGATAGAGTTTGATCTTAAGGAGGAAGAATCAGACTCTACAGTAGAAGAGGAATTAGAAGATGAAGAGCCACAAACTCTGGCTGTGAGATGATTAGTTCTAGAAATAAGGAAACTAGAAAGGTATAGTCCATATTCTTTCTGTTCAGGTTTTGCTTTATCTATTACTGATGATGATCCTAGAAATGTGAAGGAAGCAGTAGATTTAGAGGATGGAAAACTTTTGAAAGAGGCCATGTTTGATGAAATGGCATCTTTGCACAAAAATGAGGCTTGGGATCTGGTGGAGCTGTTTACTGGAAGGAAACCCATTGGTACCAAATGGGTGTTCAAGAAGAAGACACATGCAAAAGGAAAGGTGGAGAAATACAAAGCCTGTTTGGTAGAAAAGGGTTATTCCCAAGTGTCGAGAATTGATTTTGGTGATACTTTTTCTTTGGTTTCCAATGTAGCTTCTATTAGATTACTTTTATTTGTTTTGTTGCTTTTTATTTTTAGGTAGAACATATGGATGTGAAGACAACATTTCTTCACGAGGATCTAGAAGAAGAGATATACATGAAGCAACCTAAAGGCTTTGCGGTGAAGGGTGAAAAAGAACTGGTATGCAAGTTAAATAGGTCTCAGTATGGGTTAAAACAGTCACCAAGGATGTGGTATCATAAATTTGATACATTTGTATGGGGAATTGCCTTCATGAGAAGAAAAGAAGATCATTGTGTGTATTTTAAATTAATTTGTGACCTCATTATTTATCTGGTCTCTTATGTGAATGATATGTTTCTAGTTGGAAATGACAAAGAAATTATCCAAGATTTGAACACCCAATTGTCCTCCAAATTCGACATGAAAAATCTTGGTGCTACAAACTATATTTTGGGCATGGAAATCAAAAGATATAGGGAAGAGAGGAAGCTTTGGTTAAATGAGGGGAAGTATGTTGAGACAATAATGCAAAGCTTTAATATGCAAGATAGTAAATTGGTGAAGGTTCTTACTCCTGTAGGTGTAAAGTTATTTGTTGAACAATGTCCCAAAACATAAGAAGAGGAAGAGGAAATGTCCCATGTTCCATATGAAAGTGTAGTCAGTAGCCTGATGTATGTGATGGTATGTACTATACCATACATTGCACATGCAGTGGGAGTTTGAGAATGTTTATGTCAAAACTAGGGAAGGAGAATTGGACAGCAGTGAAGCAGGTCTTCAGGTATTTGTGTGGCACTAGTGATTTTGGTTTGTGCTACCAAGGAAGACCAAGATTGGACATATTTTTGGATATTCGTGACTTTTTTGATGTAGACTGGGTTGGATATTTGGATCAGAGAAGATCTACAAGTGGGTATGTGTTCAACCTATTTAGAGGTCCAGTGAGTTGGATGAGTAAGAAACAATCTATAGTGGAACTATCAACTACAAAGGTAGAATACATGGCAACCACTCACGCAAGCAACCAAGAAGTTTGGTTGCAGACATTATGTTAAAGGATGGGGTTAGAACATAGAGCTATAAGGATATACTGTGACAGACAAAGTGTAATTTTCTTGGCAAATAACCCTTCTTATCATTCAAAACAAATCACATTGATGTTCAGTATCACTTTGGGAGGGATATGATAGAAGACAAAAAGTTGTTGCTTTTAAAGTTGGACACTTTGAAGAATATTGCAGATGCATTGAAAATTTATGTGAGCTCTGAGAAGTTATATTGGTATATAAAAACAATGGGCATTGTAGGGCTGCATAAATGACTAAGCTCTCCTATGGAAATAAATTAACAAGTGGGAGAATGTTGTGTTCTGTTAGATTCTTTCCACGACTAATGACCCTATTTAACTGGGGGGTTAGAGGAGGGGTGGAGACCCCCCTTTGTCACACCAATTGTATAGTGCGGGGGTTATGGGGGGTTTGAGGTGCGCAGTTAGCCCCGCTCTATACGGTCTAGTGAAACGCCCCAGAGAAAATGATTTTTGGACCCTATATTAGGTGGCCAGACCTACCTATGGTTTTGTGCATGGTTTTCGCACATGGTTTTGGGGACAATGGTTTTTGGTCCATGGTATTGGATGCTTCATCATGAATATATATGTATTGTAACATTGAAAGGAATATAACGAAAAATCAATCTAGTAGTCCTAGTTTTGGGATCTAGGGGAAAAGTTTTGTGTATATTTGTTTTATGTGTTATGCTCTTGCTATTGTTTATTTTATGTGTTTTAAAATTCTTATGCATGTAATTTCTATACAGGGTTAAAACCTACAACACTCTGCAAGCATGGGGATGAAATTTGTGTAGTATATCAGCTCAACAAAACTGGGTCACTCGTGCCTTGCACAATTCCTGGACTGAGGCCCTCGATGTAAATCATGATTGTTCAATTTCAGAGATGAAGCCCAACGTTGGGCTTGATTGTGAAATTTTTAGAGGGAAGGATGCCTGGCTGGATTGTGCATTTATTGACCCTAGTAGGATTGTTCAATTTCTTGAGGGAATGTTTGTTCCACTCTATAATTACACAATTTTCTGAGTGAGCATCTCGGCTAGAAAATTGACTAAGTTTTGAATGATATCATGTGGTGGGAGACAAGCAAGTTGACATGCATAGGCTGATAGGCCACTGAAACTTAGCTAAGGCCTATGTCCTTGGATAGTACAAGACATGATTCTAAGGATGGTTGGTAGGGAGGCTCCAAACCGAAGCTAAGGCAAAATTTTGGAGGGTGGTTGTAGCCACTACAACACTTTGTGGCACACTGGTAGAATGATAGCTCTTTTAATGGACCTTGTTTCATGAAAATAAAGTCTAACTCCTCTGGAAGTATTGTTCAGTTCTTAGATAATCTTGGTTTCCACGCTAGCTTGATTGAAAGATGTAGAACCTTCCATGCTCTTGGTCAGTCAGCACACATTCCTAGCAAAGTGAACGCATTTGTTTTGATTTTGGATGAGGGGTACATTGGCACACAAGAAATATGATAGTTAGAGTTTAATTTTCATCTCTGGTGTTGCTCCGCTCCCAGAAGGCCCGAACAGTAACTCGAAGGAATCACGCAAGAACACAAGCATCACTTCGTTTCCAATGATCTTGGTCAGGACCTCGACAGAGTTAATTGCATCACCTCTCTATGCAGGAAGCCTTTATCTTCTTTTGACTTATTAATTTTTCTGTTTTTCAATTCTTTTCATTTTTTCATTTTTCATTTTTTATAATTTTTCATAGCACTTATTCATTTCAAAGGCCGAAGAGGGATCCCAACTTATTGACAACAAAAGAGGTTGTTCTTTCAGAGAAGTATTTTTCTATACCTCTAACCTACTTGTTAAGGTTTTCCCCCTCACCTTACTCTACTTGACTTAGCTAACAAGGGTTAACCCAAAACAACTGACTAGAGTAGGTGATACTAGTTAGTGTGCAACTGTTGTGTTTTCACCAAGGCTCACTTCGAACATAACTTATTTTCCATTGGTGCATCATTGAATGAAGACAACAAGTTCTACATAAAGAGACAAGATAACAGATAACCAAGTATTGGTAACTCCACAAATCCTCTTGCACTTTACCCTTACTTGTTTCAAGAGTCACAGATAGTTTCATGTGCAACTAACTTACGAACGTAAAAAGAAAAATGAACAAAAAAAAGAGTAGAAGAAAATGCAAAAGCAAGGAGAGTAAGAAAATAAAGCAGGCAAGAAAACAATCACACAATGCAGGAAGAAAACATGCATACAAGAAAACAAGTCATAAAGAAAAAGCTACTCCTACTCCTAAGCTAATGTTGCATGGGTCTGATCACATGAAGTAATATTTCCAATGCAGCCACCGACGGATTGGTTGACCCATGTTGGTGAAGGCATGGTTCACAAACAGCATAGCCATGTGAACCAACAAACATGAAATATATAGAAATGAAGATAAATACACTCCGAGTTTAAATGAGTCCACAGAAAAGAAAAAAGTGAAAGAGCATGACATGCAATCTGTGGACTTACCAGGGTGTTGTGTTACAATACATGTAGATGTTAAGCATATGCAGTCTCTTGACAATGACATGCAAGAAAGCAAAAGAAACATAGACAACTTGCATCATGAAAGTGTTCTTATTGTGTAAGATTCCTCTAATGCATGAGTGATGGGATCATGTAGTTCAAGTGGAGGAAGCGAAAGTTGCATGTGGGATTTATCTTAAATGCATATAGATGAGCGATGAGGAGCCTTAGGTGTTTTAACAATTTCCTAATCAAAATTGAAACCAACCTTAGGATAGCGAAGGCCTAACATAACCATCAGCTCAAGCTGACGTGCCTCGAAAACCTATGGTGTTTTGACTTTTTTGATAGATAGATGATCATAAACATGTGGCTTTGAAAGATCAACAATGATATAATCATCATCATGGTCGAATACGGGAGCAAATGGATCACGACAGCTACGATCATAAAAATCAATGATTTCATCAGTATCCTCATGGTTAGGTAAATCAAACAGAGTGGTAGATGGGAAGCAAGAATGTTCATCCTTTGCGTTTTTAGAAAAGGAAAATGAAAAATCAAGTGGATTTCAATGAATAATTTGTCTCGTCCACTTTTGAATGATGGACTGACATTGGGAGTTTTTATGAATGATTGATAGTAGGTGCATGCGTGGATGGATTTAAATCAAACATAGAAGAATCACCAAAAATGTCAGGAAAAAGAAAACGATGCACATATAGAAGGAGGTCATACTTTGTCATGGGTTGATGTGTAGATTCCCAATCATACTCATCATGAATGAAAACACAAATTGGTTATGCAACACCAACTCCACCAATGGATTGATCCTCATTCACAATAGGTGTAGAATCCATAATGGAAGAACGCAAGACAATGAAATCTATAGGATCAGCAAAACATGAATATAGAGGCTAAGGTAACAAATGCATGTGACAACCCATGGGCTGTAGAAATTCCCACCTATAGATCCCCTGATAATGTAATACACTAAAGCAAATACTTGATCTACTTCTACAACTGATTTAGTGGAAGCTTAATCGAGCATTAACAACATCAATAAGAAAACATATAAATGATATGGAGAAATCAATCACACATAACACAAAATATATAAACAAGGGAAAGCCTTAGCCTAAAACCCCAACTCTATATTATCGTACAAGTGGAAATATAGCTAGTAGTACAAAAGGAATCATCTCAAAAGCTATCTTGCTCTCTCTGCAATACCTGTACTGCTCATAGATAGTCAAAGGCCTCTCTCTAACTTATGATCTGCCCTCTAAGCGTCATATTTCTTTGAGCAATTTTAATTGGGGTCCAGTCTAGCCACTTGTGTGAATTGGCCTCTTCACACACTCACCAACCTCTGATCTAACTACGCAGTCCTAAAGGAGATAAATCCTTCTCCATGGATGAAATTCCTTTATAGGAAAAGAATTCATCCAACTGATATTACAGTGTCCCTTCTCTTATCTCAACTGGGCCTCTGTCTGAACTAACATGCATGAGTTATTCATGAGAGAATGTTCAGTTTTCTGAAGTGCAGCAGTTATATGCAAGCATGCATTAACTAACTGAACTCATATTAATTTAAACAAATTGTTTAAATCAATCTAACTAGACTTGACTTGGTTAATTGAGCCAACTAATTACTACTCAAATTAGAACTCATCCATATCTCTTTAACTAATGGATAAATTCCCCAACTAATAGAGAAACTGTTGCATGTCCTCACATAGACTTCATGTTTGATTTTCCACAACTAATTAAATCATGGTCAATTAATTAACTTATTTTAAAATAGCTGTTAAGTTCAAATTTGAATTCTACTTCCTAATTTTAGTTTGGGGACTGACTAAAATAGGAATCCATCCTGAACTACTAAAAATAGCAATTCTATTTTTAGCACTTCCATTTTTCATTCCCTGTTGCTCAATCCAGCATTGGTACCTGAATAGCTATTTATAGCAGTGCTATTTTTAGCACTTCTATTTTTAGCATTTCTTGTTGCCATTTTCAAAGCTCCCTCTCAACAAGAAAGGCATTCAACTTGAACCCAATCTTTTACCTTTAGAATGTTATACATGCAACACTTCTCGCAAGTGTGGATGCTCCAACAACTCTCGAAACAAAAAAAAAACTCCCAGGTGACCTCTATGTTGGGTTAGAAACATATTCTGATGTTGAAGCTCTATCTGCTACTGACAAGTGCTCCCTCTTTGACCTCTGAGTTGCTGCAACACTCCATGCATCTCGAACCATTGCACACCTCTTTGTGCCATCCTGCACTGGTGCAACACTCTTTTTCCTTTCGCTTTGTTGCATCCTGCTAGCTCTACACTCTCTTCGGACTCCTGCACTGTAGCTCTCTCTGCCACTCCATCCGCATTTGTCTCTACCCAATCAGTCAGTCTTGTTACTCCTCATCGGGGCTCCTATAGCAAAGTCAAATCAAAGACTTTGGGTACCTCAAGGATCCTACTCCTCCTCATTGGGATGATCACTCCATGTTGCTCCACCTCCTACCTGGATGTATGGCTGCATGTGATCCCTCTACCCACCTCGCTCAATGTTTACCCCTACTAGAGGTGTCTACATGAGTAGATGTCTGTACTTGATCTCCTCTCAACTTGCCCGGTTGTGGCTGCTCCACAACCTCCTGAAGCTGTTGCACCAATTGTCGCTCCTCCACAATTGTCTAAGACTTCTTCTAACGCTACATGTTGAGAGGTAATTTACTCTCCCTCTCAACCACTAAGTCTCCATCATTTTCCTTACTCCTTAAGGATTTTCATGCATCTTGAACCTCAAGATCATACAGGTTCTTGACCCGTGAACCGATCTACTTCACCTATCTAGTGATGATGTGTCTAAGGAAAACCCTTCCCTTACTAAAAACTACATCATAGCCTTTGTCTTCCAGCATCACGATTGACACCAAGTTTCTCTTCAGTCTTGGTAAATACTTGGCATCGGTCAAGGTAAGGTGAGCTCCATGCTCCCTCTGAAAAATAATCATGCCTACATCTGAGACACTATACTTTTCATCATTACCCATCGTTATGAGTATCTAGAGATCTTTCTCCTCCAAAGTACTGAAAAAACTCTTGTCGCCGGTCATGTGGAATGAACCTCCACTATCAAGAAACCAACCACTTCCTGCCATGGATGAAACCATCCATGAAAAGAGTGTGAAATCCAACTTTAATTGTGAAGCAAATGCCTCACCTTTTGATCCTTCCCCAGATCCCTTCTTGGAATTCCTCTGTGGACAAATTGTAGTAAAATGTCCCACCTCATGAGAATGAAAGCATCACACTTTCGATTTTTCAAACTTCTTCCCACCACAGGAAGAATTCGATTTGGAAAGAGAAACCTTCTCCTTCCCCTTCTTCACCTTACTCGCTAAGACACAGTTTTCTTCATCCTCCATGGATGAAGAACCAACTCTGGTGCTTCTTCTTATCTCCTCCTGCATAAAATCTCACCAAAGTCATTCCCAATCTGGTAGTTTCTCTCTTCCATCAACCAAGTCCTCGTAGCTATGCTAGCTCTTAGGAAGACCGAGGAGTGCAAGACTCACAATGTCATCATTAGCTGTCACGATCCCTACACATTCAAGCTCATCCCCACATAAGGTGAGCTTATTCAGATACATAGAGATCGTGTCACCCTTTTCACACTTGATCTTTCGAATCTTGTCCTTCAGTGCTAGCTTCCTCTGATCACTACTATTCTGATATAGATCTTTCAATGTTTTCCACATTGAAAATGGTGTCTCCTTCCCATGGAGACTAGAGACTATGTGATCTTGAACTCCCTCCAGAAGGATTCTCCTTACTCTAGCCACACATTTCTTCCATTCAGCCAACATAGCAACACCAGTCGGCTTGAAGACTTCTTGATCAATGAAGTCCTTTAGACCATTATCCTCTAGTACTGCCTCTATGTGATTCTTCCAAGCTATATAATTCGAACTACCATCAAGGGCATATTCGAGTCTCAAACCATTGAACGCCATAGGTGAAATAGAGATGTGATAATAACTCAATTTCTATATTCAGGAATCAAAAAATTCAACTTCTGCCTTCTTGTATATTATTCTTCCTTGATCACCTGTGCACTGATACCATGTAGAAATTCCCACCTATAGATCACCCAATAATGCAATAGAATAAAGAAAAATATTTTATCTACTTCTACAACCAATTTAGTGGAAGCTTAATCGAACATTAGCAACATCAATAAGAACACATATAACTGATGTGGAGAAATCAATCACAGATAACATAGAAGATATAACTAGGGGAAAGCCTCAGCCTAAAACCCCAACTTTCTATTATCATACAAGTGGAAATATAACCAATATTACAAAAAGAATCAACTCAAATTCTATCTTTCTCTCTCTACAATACCTCTGCTAGTCATAGAATGTCAAAGGCCTCTATCTAACCTCTGGTCTACTCTCCAGGCCTTCTATTTCTTTGTGCAAATTTGATTGGGGTCCAGTGCAGCCACTTGTGTGAATTGTCCTCTTCACATACTCACTAACCTCTGATCCAACTACGTAGTCCTGAAGGCAATAAATCCTTCTCCATGGATGAGCTTCCTTTATAGGAAAAACATTTGTCCAACTGATAGTACATTATCCCTTCCCTGATCTCAATTAGGTCTCTGTCTGAACTAACATGCATGAGTTATTCATGAGAGAATCTTAAGTTTTCTGAAGTGCGGCAGTTATATGCAAGCATGCATTAACTAACTGAACTCACATTAATTTAAACAAACTATTTAAATCAATCTAACTGGACTTGACTCAGTTAACTGATCCAACTAATTACTACTCAAATTAGAAGTCATCCTTGTCTCTTTAACTAATGGATAAATTCCTCAATTAATAGAGAAACTGTTGCATGTCCTCACATAGACTTCATGTTTGATTCTCCACAAATAATTAACTCATGGTCAATTAACTAATTTATTTTCAAACAACTATTAGTTCAAATTCGAATTTTACTTCCTTTTTTAGTCCAGGGATTGACTAAAATAGGAATCCATCTGAACTACTAAAAATAACAATTCTATTTTTAGCAATTCCATTTTTCATTCCCTATTGCTCAATCCAGCACTGGTACCTAAACAACTATTTATAGCAGTGCTATTTTTAGCACTTCTATTTTTAGCATTTCCTGTTGCCATTTACAACATGGGCTTTGCAACCTAATCTGCACAAAAATTGGGAGAAATGATGTTGGGAGGATATGAAAGTTGAACAGATGTGTGTGCATGTTCTCCCACATCACTCTATGGTGGTGAAGTTGTTTGATGAGGGAAAGGTGGATAGTGACAATGACTTTTTCCACTTTTGATTGCAAAACTCCATCACCAAGGTATGCTGAGAGCGATTTGAACTTCAACTTCATTTGGGGATCGAGTGGTTTGTGAAGATAGTATTTGAATATATCCCAAAGATATTGGAATTTCATCTGGTTTTTTAGAGCTTCAAGCTGAAGTACATGGAAGTGCTGTCAAAAATCCATAGGCGATTCATGCAGAACCTTCTATTTTCTCAACAATTTTTTGTCAAGAGGTTTAGCATCAAAATGATGGAAAGTATATTCAATTAGATCACAGAACTACTCAAGTGATTGCATGCAACATTGCATGCAATTGTGAGCCAGGTTGTGGCACCATCGCTGTGGGGATTCACGTGTGTGTGAAAGCAACAAGATGACCTTGACTTCATTGAACTCATCACCAGAAACGTTGACAATGTTGCACCTGCCAACATGTCAGGGGATCTCCCTGATAGTAAGTCCCAACTAGACCTAATATCATTTAGTGTAGGAGTCCTAATAGTGGGGTAGTAAGGTATCACCTTGACCGCGGTTGTGTGCAAAGGTGAGTAAGATGTCCTTGGTTGTAGCAAGGGTGTGACATATGTAGAAATTCAAGGAAGGTGCATGAATAGTTGTGTCACATGGAACAGGCGTATGAGTGTGCCCCTTGAAAACTTGTGACAACATGCAGCTAGAAAGGGAAAACACGAGAGAGATACATGAAAAGCTAGAAATAAGGTTAGCCAATGATCCAAAGTGATGGCTAAACTAACAACACATCTCGATAAGATTCATACAAACATATATAGTAAATTCCATACATACATGCATGAATAACAAATACATATGTGATTAGAGTAACCAAGATAGCTGAAATACAATAAAAACATATGCGTGAAATGTATTGCTTTGTTATATTAAGAAAGTGAAATCTCCAATCATACATACAACTTTGACCAACCACTAGTCCTGACATACTAGCTATGCACTAGCTATGTACTGTGGAGAAGCCAAGGCTTGTTACAATTAATACACTCCAAGATTTCTCTAAGATATAACTATAGGAAGCTTGACTCTCTGTATAGTGAGTTATGAGTTTATATAAATAGAAAAGGGTGGGGTGACCCTTGACATCCCCCTTTGTGACTCATACCCTCATGACTCGTCAACTACTACATGACTATTACACTCTACTATTGACATTTAGTCTTTCACATTTATAGGATGTTACATTACAATCTACACATGTACCTGTGTGAGAATAGGTTTGAGCAAGCCATGCAAGACATTACTGAGACTCAGAAAACTATGGGAAGACCAAATCTTCGTCATCCTCGTGATCATCAACGGTTGGAAACTGATGCCAAGCTTGGTAGTCCATTATGGTGTCTGCATGCTCAATGGTGACATCTTGCTGAAAGTGAACTCTTGCATTCATTACATCTAGGTACACTGATTTGGCACCTCTATCTAACTCATCTCATAACATGTGCATCAAACTCTTGAGGGCAACTAGACCAACAAGATACTAATGCATAGTGTCTATGCTAATCTCCATGTCTTTGATGGTGACTATGCGCATCAACTCTTCAAAGTACATGTCCAACACCAGCTAGACTTAGTATTTGACTTCTCCTCTGTGAGTGTACCAATAGATGGGATCACGTGCATCCGTATAATGACATCCATGCTTCTGGACACCCATGCATGTGTAGCTTGCCAACTGGTGATGAGCTGTGGGAGTTCCTCATAGTTTTGGATCTGACTTCGGATGCGTGCCTTCAACTCTACTACCTTTGGCTTTATCATCTTTGGAAAATCCAATGGGGCTCATTTGTACCACATTTTCCATGTTGCATGTGATCGACAATAGTGTAAAAATTTTACAAGATGGTGCTCTCCTAGCACAAAGCTACTTCCAATAGTTGAGATGGAAAATTGACTTATGCACGATGATGAATTTGGAATACAACATCTGATTGACTGTCTCAAGGGACGATACTTCATCCAATATCGCTCTCATCAACTCTGCTTTGGAAGTTGATGTAACCTGTTCTCCTCCCTGCTTGGTCGCTTGTAACTCCTTACCCTTGTGCTCGTTCTTTGCTACCAAGAATCGAACAATCGAGCTGGTGGCTTCAGAATATGCTCTGATAGCATTGACCAATGTTGTTGGATGCTTTCGCACAACAGATATGATCACTTTTTCTTCCAACCACATAGGAGATATGTGAACATCCAAAGTAGGCACTCTACGTGATGGCACAACTTTCTGTTGTTACTCATAGAAAGATATGTTGTGCATCTCTGCTTACAAATCGTCTTCAAGGATCTTTACGTCTCTTTGATCGCTTGGGACTTTCTCTGCTTCTGGATCTGGTGAAGCTGGTGGGGTGACCTCTTGGTTCCAAGGCATGAGATCAATATCTTGATTTGACTCTCACTTCACCATATCCATATCCTTTTTTTCTAGCATTTGTTCAATCTCTTGAGCTAATTCCTACTTTTGTGACTTCTCACCTTGTCTTCTCTTTACTAGTTTCTAGTACGAGTCTGTAACCTCTATGGGTGTAGTTTTATCAATCTGTACATGTTGTGCCCCCTACTATACATGTTCTTATTGTGCTTTGTTCTCTCTTCTATGCAGCTTCCGTTCTTCCAAGAGTTGCTACTTCAACTCCTGCAACTCCTTTTATGTTTACTCCATCCTCTATTTCTCTCTTAGCCTATGCATGATCCTCTTGTCACGTTGCCCCCTCATAGCCTTAATATTCAAGTCTTCATTCATCGCAACTAGATTTGCTTTGAACTTGTGGCTTTGTTTTTCCTCTGCATTGTCAACAACCTTTCTCTTGCCTTTGTCACACATAGGTTTACTACCCTCTCCTACTACTGATGATGTTTCCCTCGGATATTCTTCTTCCCTCTACTTTTCTAACCACTCTATAGCTATGCTAACTGGTTCAATGAGCCTAGAGGAGTGATAACATTATCTCCATGGGTCTTCCTCAGGCCAATCACATGCCTTGTGCATCCAAGGAAATTTTACTCTTGTACAGTGGTCCTTCACCAAATAATGTGGGTCATACAAATTGAAACTTCTGGTGCCAAAGGTGAATCTTTTGAACTCCTCCATGTTGGCCTTAGCATGCTTGAGATTATGTAACTTAGACAACCCGAGTCGCAAAGAAAAAGTGGGATAAGGTGCCTTCTTCTTCCCAAGTAGTCTCACTGACAACCCTGTTGAGATTTCATATGACACTTCTCGCATGATGAGCTTGTCCATGGAAAAAATTGGAAAAAAAATGTGGACCCTTCTCCTCGCTGTACATCCGTATGAAGGTGCTAAGGGGTGAGACATACCAATCCGCTATGTTGATCAATGCCTTGATTGCTACCTGTGACATGCAAGGTGCATCTTGCTCAAATATCATTTTGTACACCGAGATGACAAAGTGGTTTGACAAATGTGTGATAACTTTGTGGAAATTTCTTTAAAAGAACAATATGAAATAAGTGTGCATTGATGTTTTTGAAGGTGTCCATGCCCAACTCAAACCTAGGAACTGCTAGCGAGCACATACTGTATCCAAAATGTAAGAGAGCATGTATATCTCCACTTGCTAACCCTTGGGCACATTTCAGGCTTCTTTCACCTATTTCTTCAACCTGAGAACCAACATGTCAAACCAATTTCAAGGTGTTCCTTCGCTGGCTAGTTGGTCCAATGCAATCACCCAAGTCTACAGGAACATCTCTATGCTCTCTTGGATGTATAAGATGCATGCAATGATGGCCAAGGATTGATAAGCCTTCCAGGGTATCTTCATCTTGTAAAACCTGGTTGGGTGTTATCCTAAACTTGGTTTTCTCTTTCACCCAGCTCTTCAAGATATCTCTTGAGTTTATACTATTGCTGTGTTTACTTAAGGGTTTCTCCATTGTGATCACCAACTATGGCAAGTGATACATCTCCTATATGTCCTTCGTTCTGAAGGTAGTAAGCTGTATTCCATTGGCACTTCTCAATATTATCATCTTGGGATCATTGTGTGAGACGATCCATTGGATCATGTCCGCGCATGGAAACCTAGGATACCTATATGTAATATACAAGAAAAACTTGTGAATGTTGACATAGACTCTACAATCTTCTAGATTTTCCTTGAGTGCGCCTGAGAATATATCATTCATGTCCTACCATTTCTTCTATATATCCTTGTCTATGAACAACTTGGTGTATTTGTAGATAGTGAAGCTCATATACACTTGTTCAACTACATGTCCAGTTGTGCTCTTGAAGATGTCCTCTGACCCTGCTCTCTTGGAAGCCATTAAACTTGAACTATTAAGAGATGCATGAACACCTGTGATACTTGGAGACATATCAACAATTATGGTAAGAAATATGTCATCTAAAAACCAAAATAACTCTGAGGACTGACATGCGACATACCCAGGTGAATGACTAGGAAGATTGCACAATTTTCCCTTGCAGGGTGGGAGACTGATTACCAAAACTGTGCAAGGCATAGTCCACATTGTCAGTAGGCTAACAGACTACTGGAATTACAAAATGCATAGTTTAGCCTAGCCTGTTGAGGGTTGAAACTGCACAATGTGCAGTTTTAGTCAGTAATGACATGTAAACCCACAAATTACATTGGGAAATTTATGGGGCCACCAGGTCACTGCCTCCCAAACTTGCATAAAGCAAGCCTAGAGGTTAGTATTAGGCAATATTTTTCTAGTTTCCAGTGGGAAGGCAGAGCTTTCACTCTCATAAATGCACATGGTTAGCCAGGCAAGGGAAGATCTGGGCCAAAGCAGCCCAGACCCACCAACAAGCAACTGAAAACATGAAAATTTCTAAATTCGTGGCAAAGCTAAGTGTAAACTAGAATGAATGATCATGCATGGAAAAAATAAGTGTAGGATTAAGAAAACATGAAAACAAGCATGTGTGTGAAGCAAGTTGCCGCAACGGGGACTGTCGGTGTAAGAAAAGTACCATGCATGCGACAACATCGAGATGCAATGAAAAACTTAAAACAACTCTTTTACAAGCTAACATGCATTAAAATGATAGAAGATGTTCAATAAAAATAAGAAAATAACATTCATACAAAATGAAATACAAAAAAGCGACAGAAAAGAAATAAAAGACATGAAAGTAGACTTTCCCAAAAAAAGTTGAGTTGAATGTGTCGAAGACTCCTATGTTGGAATATAATCCTAACATCTACATTTATATTTTAGCCAAGTGTCCTTGACTTACCCACATGCACTAAAAATCATGTTCATACTTGGTTTTTGGTAAACTAGTTCAGTGGACTAACTTTCCCTTGTTTTTTGCCTTTAAAGGCTTAATATGATGGAAATATTGGTCCAACCACTTTCCTAAACCATTTAGACATCTAAGTGCATGTTCAAACCTAGCCACACCTCATCCACTTGAGTTATTTGAGGATTGCAGCCCCACATGAAGATTCCCCCTTAAATCAAGGGATTTTGTCCCCCAGACCATTTTAACATGCTTTAAAGTTCCTTCCTTGGGAAATGTGCCACTCGTCATGCTTTCCTCATGGTTGATAGTTGGCATAGGTTGTCTTGAGTCATTGTTTCTATTTTGGTCCTCCTTTTAGCTTTTCTTAGCCTTTTCTAGTTTTTGTTTTACTAGTCTTTCCCTAGTTTTCTAGATTTGGCAATTTCTATATAACCACCTCCCTTTGGGATTAGAGGTTTGGTTTCTCATGCATTACAAATGCTAATTAATTTAATATATTTATTTTATGGAGAAAATCCTTTCTCTCCTCTCTTGAATATCAGAAAATTTCTTGTGTTTAATTTAACTAGAATTCTAGATCTATCGGATTTTCTGCAAGGATTCTACATGGTATCAGAGCTAGTTCGAATCTAGTAGATTGTACACTGTTTTATTTGCAGGTATATATCATAAGGAGGTTCAGCAGAAGCAATGGATCATCTCTCTCAACCCACAAAACTCGTTCTAAATCATATCAATTACTTCGAATGGAAGATAGAGATCACTCTACTCCTCCAAAGCAAAGGGCTTTACATGGTAACAATGGGAACGGAGACTAAACCGACCTCTATAGAAAAGAAGATCAAGTATTTCAATGAATTAGATGAAGCAATTGGGCTGATAGTCCTATCAATTTCTAGAGAAATCCTCTTTCACGTCAGTGGAGCCACTACTCCTGATACAGTCTGGATCACATTGGAAGGACTATTCGGCAAGCAGGATGAAATGAGAGTGCATCAATTGGAGAATGAACTCATATCCCTCATTCCCACTAATTTCAGCAACCTGCAATAATACTTCACCAATTTTAAATCCTTCCTCGTTGAACTTGATGCATGTGGAGTCAAGAAAGAGGAAGACCAACTCATTGTTTCGATTCTCTTGAAATTAGGCCCTGAATATTCCGTATTTGTATCATCTTTTTAAGCATCTAAATTCACTCAGGAAAAGTGGAAAATGCCTCCATTGAATGAATTGATTTCAGAATTGACTCAAGAGTAAGCTAAGTTAGTCCAAATTGGTGCCATCGAGTGTTCAAAGAACCAAGCACTTGTGGCTACTGATGCTCCAAAGAGAATTGGAAGGGACAAGCAAAAAGGTGAGGGTAAATTTAATGAATTGAAGAAGGAGAGATCCCTACAATATTTAGAGAGCTCTTATTTACCTAAGGGTAAGAAGAATAAAGAAAGAACACTTTATAGCTACTTTTCCAAAGGTTTTTTTTCCTGAATATAATTGCATGAGGAAAACAATCAATAAGACGACTAAGCAATTGCAGTAGCACAATCTCACTGCGCCCGAGAATGCGAAAAAGAAGGATGATAACAGAGTGGGATATGGAAGAGGGAGAGCATGAGATGGCCATGCTTTAATGGCTGTCATATCCACTCCATCAGCTTGGATCCTTGATTTAGGTGCATCAAACCATATGGTTGCATCAAAATATGAATTTTCCTCCATCGAAGAAAGCATCAGATTCCCAATTTACTTTGGAGATGCCACACCTGCAAAGGTGTGCGGAGAAGGAATTGTAGACCTTCAAGGGGGTTGCTTCATAAATGTGCTTCATGTTCCCTCACTATCTGAAAATATTCTATTGATATATTATATCACTCATTCCGGCTCTAGAAGGAAGGTGGAGTTCACTTTGGACTCTGCAGTGATTACCAAAATTTCCACATGCTCACAACTTGCACATTGAATTGCAGATCATGGTCCTCGTTTGTATTTATTATCCCACTTTTTCCAAAACACTTATTAGCACTGTATTTTTCTCACAATCTAATGATATCAGTAGATTATGGCATGAAATATTTGGCCATCTAAACTATAAGTAATTGCATCGACTCAGTAAGGAAAACATGGTAGAAGGATTTCCCACTATTAAATTCACAAGCTGTGTACGTCAAGGATGCATTCCTGGCAAGAATCCGGAGCAAAAGTTCGACAAAGGGAAGGCACAGAGAGCTTCTTCACCTCTTGTGCTGATTCATAGTGACATCATGAGCCCATTCCTGCAGCCTTCAATCAGTAAGGCTCAATATGTACTCACCTTCATAGATGATTTCTCTCACTTTTTTTTTTTTCTCTCCGTAAGACTGCGCTAATTTATATTACAAAAAACGGAAATTTACATCCAATTTTACAAAAAGGCTGAAGCCTTGTTTCTCCGAAGAGAATTTCCCATGACTATCCATCCAGTACATCTGGCAAAAAGGAACCAGTTTCTTCCAACCTACATAACCAGCATATAATCGACACAATAGTCTTCTCACTGTCTGAAGCCTCCTGCGCAGTCATTACTTGGGCATGTTGGTTTATGGTAGCTCGTCTGGGCTAACAGCTGCCCATGTGACGAGCCACCCGCCGCTCATCCTTCACATGCACCCGCATCCGGGGAGGGGAGGTCTTTTTGCACCAAAGAGATGCAATCCTGTTTGAGTTGAGCATCTTCAACTGTATCTAGGGAGCCTGAAAAGTAAGGTATCGACTGTGATACCCCTTGATTTGCTAGCCGATCTGCAACCTGGTTGGTTGTTCTCCTTACATGATGGAAGGATAAATTGTGGGAGGTGTGGAGCTTTTCCTCCAAGGCTTCCAGACGGCTTAGCAATCGCCAGCTTTTTGCTACCTTGACTGCCTTAGCTCCGGCTTGTATTCTCTTAGCTATTGCTATTAGTATAAGAGAGTCACCTTCAACCTCCAGAGGGGAGAGGTGGTTCTGTTCCGCTATACATATTCCTTTCCAAAGACCCTCTAGCTCCGCTGCATTGTTAGTATCAGTACCCATTGTGCCATAGTATACTTGTGTTGCTTCTCCATTGTGGCTACGGATAACTCCTCCGAAGCCTGCCCGGCCAGGGTTGCCTTTGGCAGCGCCGTCGAAGTTCAGCTTGTAGGAGTTGGGTACAGGAGGGGACCAAGAAGAAGGAGAAGCAGATCTGGTGGAAGGTTTGGTGGTGGTCATGACTGGGGACTTGAGTTCAAGATTCCATTCCTTCAAAATGCATCGTTCCTGATGGATTTCTGGCAAATCATTTTCATTCCATACTCTAATGGCCAGAGTTTCTTGAATGTTTTTTTTGAGAATGATCCAGAGGTCGTCTATGGATCTAGAAGTGCTGTTGAAGATTCTATGGTTACGTTCTTTCCAGAGGGTCCAGTATAGAAAGCCAGGTAGGATGCTCCATAAGGAGTTGAGGATCCTGCTTTTGAACGGATTTTTGGCCCAGGTCCTTATATTTGCTGTTATGTCCTCCATCCTGGGGCGTGCCTTCATATTGCAGTGATCGACTTTCTCCCAGATTTGCTTTGCTAATGGGCATTCTTCCATTAGATGATTGATAGTTTCACAATTTATGTTGCAGTTTGGGCATCTAGATGGCCCTATAAAACCTCTTTTGATTAGATTGTCCCAGGTGAGAATGCGTTTTTTGCTGAGTAGCCATAGAAAAGTGGAGATTTTGGGCCATAACCCAGCTTGCCAAACTTTTTCCCAGAGTTGATCTTTATCCGCCTGGAGGTTGGAATAGCGCAGGTGATGAGATTCTTTAGTAGTGAAGGTGCCTTTGGTTGTATAGACCCATCTGAGCTTGTCCTGCTGTAAGGAGAGGCAGATTTTCCTATTGTTGAGTTCCTGATCAATGTCTGTATATTGTTCTCCCTGCCAATCTATTTGCCATAGTCTTGCCGGTTTCCACGTTTGAAAGTCGTGGGTTGGAGAGGGCTGCCAGAACTGATGAACCAGAGGGATGCTTCCTTGATTCATTTGGATCTTCCATAGAGGTTTGTGGAATAAATTGGCTAGTTTGGGAAGTTGCTGCCAAGAGTCTTCCCAGAATCTGGCGGCTTTGCCTGAATGGATTTCCCAAAAGCTATGATCTTGAATGAAGCGACTTTGCTTTTTTGCGTTGTTCCAAATGAGTGATCCCTGGGAAGTTGGGTTGATTCGGATGAGGTCATTCCATTGGCTGCCTCTGGCATATTTGGCTTGCCATAGTTGGGCCCAGGGGGTAGTGAGCTTGGAGACCCAGTTCCACCAGATTTTAGCTCCCATGGTGTTGTTGCTTTGCAGCGGATCCCGAAGACCTAGCCCGCCTTCTGACTTAGTTTTGCATACCTCTGTCCATTTAACAAGAGCCCACTTCCTGTTCAGGCTTGTAGATCCCCAGAGAAAGTTTCTCTGAAGATTGCGTATAGCTTTTAGAACACCTTTTGGAGCTGCTAAGATGGAAAAGAGATAGAGCGGCATAGCTTGTAAGACTGATTTGATGAGAATGAGCCTATCTGCCAGATTTAGAGCTCTGAAAGTCCAGGAAGAGAGCTTTGAATCTAATTTGTCCAGTAGCGACCTCCAGGATATCTTCTTGATTACTGAATCAGAAAGGGGAGCACCCAGGTATTTAGAGGGCAGGTGGGAGATTGTGAATCCCAGTACTCGGGCTATGTTCCTTTGCGTGGAGGGGGGAGTATTGAAGAAAAAGAGTTGGGATTTTGCTGCGTTAATGGAAGTACCAGAGGCTTCAGAGAAAAGGGATAGAAGTGAGTTGAAATCAGAGGCTTCTTTGACTGAAGGGTGTCCAAAGAGCAAAGTGTCATCAACAAATTGCTGATGCGTTTGAGGAGCACGACCATGAAGGGATATACCTTTGAGAGCTTGGGAGGAAACAGCTGATTTGAGCAGCCTGCTAAGGCCTTCAGCCATTAGAACGAAGAGGAACGGAGATAAGGGGTCCCCCTGCCTGATACCACGTGTGGGGTGAAAAGGAGGTGAGGGGGAACCATTCAGAAGGACTGAGAAACTGGGAGATGTAATGAGGTTCATGATCCATCTGGTCTAGGTTGCATTGAAGCCAAATGCCAACAACATTTTGTGAATATAATTCCAGCTTAACTTGTCGAAAGCTTTGCAAAGATCTAGTTTGAGAAGCATACCTGGTTTCTTGAGCATCTTTAATGAGTGTATGACTTCATTTGATAAGATTATTCCATCCATAATCTGCCGGCCTTCAACGTACCCCGTCTGTTCTGGAGATATGAGCAGGGGTAATAGCGGTTTGAGGTGGTTTGCAATGACTTTTGAGATGAGTTTGTAAATAACATTACAAAGCGTTATTGGCCTGTACTTCTCAGGTTTGTTTGATGCCGCTTCTTTGGGCACCAAGGCAATGAAGGTTGAGTTTAAGGCTGGGAGGACCCAGTGCATGCTACGGGATTCTTCCACCAGCTCCCATACTTCAGTTTTGATGAGTTCCCAAAATTCGTGGAATAAATTGGCTGTGAATCCGTCTGGCCTGGGCGCTTTGCCATCTTTGAGCTGAGCCATTGCCTCTTCTACTTCCTTTAGTGAAACTGGCTGGAGCAATTGAGTATTGTGATCCTCATTGATAATTTTAGGAATGTGCTGTGTGATTTCCCGGATTGCCTCATCCCTATTACCGTTGGGTTCCTTTAGAATGTCCTTGAAGTATCCAGTAAATTCTTTCTCCATATCTTCATGAGCCTCTACTCTTTCACCTTGCTGATTGTCGACAAATATAATTTTATTGTGCATGCGCCTTTGGATGGTGGATTTGTGGAAAAATTTTGTATTTTTCTCACCCTCTTTAAGCCAGCTTATTCGGGACTTTTGCCGCCATAGAATTTCCTCTTGTTTTTGACGTTCCTCAATCTGATTCCAGAGGATCTGCTCCTGTTGGATTTGCTCTTCTGTGCATCCTTCCAAAATGAAAGTTTGTTGCAGTGCTTTCATTTTCTGTTCCAGTTTCTGTCTGCTTTCCTGTATCTTGCCAAAATGATTTCGGTTCCATATATTAAGAGTTTGCTTCAGATGTTTCAGCTTTTGCTGGAACTGGTACATCTTAGCTCCTGCCGGCGGTATGAAGGATTTCCAGGCTTGATTTACCATTTCGTTGAATTTGGTGTCTAAGAGCCAAAAGGCCTCGAATCTGAAGGGTCTATTGCTACAGTTGCTTGGTCTGGACAAGTGGAGAAGAATGGGCCAATGGTCTGAGCCTCCTTGTGGGATAATGGCTGCACTGAAATCGCCTCCGAGGTGGATGGCGTTTTCTGAAATTAAAAACCGATCTAGTCGTGAGGCAATATAGTGAGCTCCTTTACGCCTGTTCGACCATGTATAGATACCATTGGAGGTAGATATATCCATGAGCTGATTATTTTGTATGAAATGTTTGAAGCCGCTGCTATCACTGTCGAGCCTGGTGCGCCCCCCTTGTTTCTCTTCCATAGATTTATTATGTTGAAATCGCCCCCTCCTATCCATAAAGGGAAGCGTCTGTGTTCATTGAGGAGGGAGATCATTTCCAAGAGGTCCAATTTTTGTTGAATTGTTTGCGGCAAGTAAACATTAGTGAGATGCCCATGGATCTTGGTTCCAATGAGGTGGAATGTTGCCTGTATGAGATGCAGAGTAGCGTGAAAATTATCAAGAGATACGATCTGCGGGTTCCATAGAATGGCTAGACCGCCAGAATCCCCTGAGGCGTCTACTGAGATTGAACTGCTGCCTGCCCAAGCTTTATTACTGAGTCTATCTATTGTCGTGCTGCTGCATTTTGTTTCCTGAAGAAAGACTATTGCTGGTTTTTCTTGCATTATCAAGTTTTTTATCATTCTGTGGTTCGAGGGACTGTTGAGTCCTCTTACACTCCATGAGATGAGCTTCATGGAGATTGAGCTTTGGGTTTGTAAAACTTGGTCAACTTGGGGAATTGCCCCGAATCCATAAGTAGTTCTCCAACTACTATTGTTCTTTGTAGATCTGTTTTTCTTCCCCTTTTCTTTGTTTCTTTAAGGATTTTCCTTCCATCCCATTGACTTCCTCCTTGGATGCCCAGACTCTTATGATGCTGAACCCTTGTTAGGACTCCTTAAATTTTGTCTATTTGCCAAGGAGGGATTGAGGTATACTCTTTTTGCTGGCACGCTGTCTCCAATTTGGAGATATCAAGCTTGGATATGTTGAACTCTTCCAGATCTACATCTTCATGATCTTCCTCCATGTTAGCAGAGGCCGTGAGGGCTTCTCCCACTGCATCTTCATGAAGACTTAAGGCTAGGGCTGCATCAAGATCCATTTCTGAAGCCTGTGTAGTCTCATTCAACATGGTTTTCCCCTTGGAAAGGTGTGGGAGGCCAAGCTCTGAAACAGAGACTGATTTTCAGTAGAGGGAGGGTCAACATTTTTGGAGGAGGCTGGATCGGAGGAAGAAGGGGGAGTAGAGCGTTTGAGGTTGGGCGGGGTTGGGTGCATCTGATCAGGGTTATCGGCATTGGGGCTAGATTGAGGATCATAAGTGGCTAAAGCAGAAAAGCGGTTATTGGGGGTCGCCTTCGAGGCTTGAGGCGGATTTGCTTGGTTTTTCTTTGCATGTCGACGGCGGTTGAGGATTTTTGTAAAGCCATCTGGGTCAGTGATGGTTTCATTGGAAGGAGCCTTGGGCTGCACATTTAATGGACAATCACGGAAGAGGTGGCCATGTTCATGGCATTTCCTACAACGAAAAGGGATGTGCTCATAATCTAAAGTCTGCTTCCATTCAAAGTCATCGTGAAAGAGACTTACCGTGTCTGCTAGGGTCTTGGTTAGGTGCATTTGGACGCAGATCCTGGCATATGAGGTGTATTTGCGCATCTTGGTTTCAGTTGCAACTTTGATGAAGGTCCCCAACTTGTTGCCTATATCTTCCAGTGTTTCTTCTCGCCAGTACTCCACAGGAAGGGAGTACATTCTGATCCACACAGGGGCCCAACTGAAGTCCTCTTTATCAGGATTGAAACGGGGTTTCCATTCTGTGAGATACAAGCCTGAAGAGTTGAAGAAGTACGGTCCTCCTTCGAATATTCTTGTTTTGTCTTCTAGACAGTTGAAAATGGCTGTGAAGAAGCCCTTTGGGCCAAGCTGTAAAGTCACTTGTCCTTTGGGCTTCCATTTTGAGGCGATCCATCCTTGTAGGGCCTTTTCTGTGGGCCAGAACCCCAAGAACTTTCCAATGAGTGCGTAGTCCTGCATATATTGGATTTCCTCATTGATGCGGTGGCTTGGCAGATCGACCTTGATCGAATCTGCTGCTTTTGGAATACAGGTTGCAGAGGTAACTTTAGTCTGAGCTGCTCTCGTCGTATTGTGCCTACTATTGCCTGCATCGTCCTCTGTATTTTGATTTGGGTCCGACTGTTCTTTTTGCATCCTTGACTTGTCTTTTGCCGTTTCTGGTTCTGCGTTTGCATGGCGCAGATTCTCTGTCGATTTCTTCTTGTCATTGGTGGGCTTATCCAATGGAGGGGAGGCAGAGCTCTCCCCTCCTGCAGCTGATGCCATAGGATTGTCAGTGGCTAACGCAGATGCGAACGGCGGCGCCTAGGGTTTCGTGCTTTGTTTTACTATGGAATCGTTGCAGAGTCATTGAGCACAACCAATGTTGGTTATGAGAGACGACTTCATTTATCTAGTCCATTCATGATTTCTCTCACTTTACTTGGGTATTTTTTCTGAAATTAAAATTGGAAATATTTGAATGCCTTATAGAATTTAAAGCACTTGCTGAGAATGAGTCTGGGTGTAAGATTAAGGTATTCTATACTAATAATGGGGGGGAGTATGTCAACGAGGATGTGAAGCAACTCTGTATTGGTGAAGGTATACAACTACAACATATAGTGCCATATACACCATAGCCGAATGGTGTCACGGAGAGGAAAAGTTGGTCGTTAAAAAAAATGTCCAATTGCATGCTACAGTACAAATCATTAGCTCCTAATCTATGGGCTGAAGGTATTAATTGTATAGCATACATTTAGAACCACATTCCTTACAAAGCACTCAAAGGCACCACTCCATTTGAATGTTGGATCGGTAAGAAACCAAAAGTGTCGCACTTTCGCACTTTTGGTTCACGAGCATGGGCTCACATTCCGACAAATAAGAGGAAGGATTTGAAGCTTGAATGTGTTTAATGTATCTTTTTTGGATATCCTAACAATGTTAAAGGATATATATTATTGAACTACCACACTGAAAATTTCCTTGTACCTCCAAGTGTGAAGTTTGAGGAAGAATCACTGCATGATTTTTCAACAGACCATGCCAAGGAACTGCTTGTTGCCATTGATGAGGATGAGTCTGTAGCTTCTTTGATCACTTCAGAGAAGCCATCAAAGAAGCCTCTTATGTTTCATTCAGAGGATGAGGATTAGGTCATGGCTTCTCCAACTCAGTTGCCAACTTGGGTAGAGAAAACCTTGCAAGAAGTGGGTGAACTAGTCAGTGATCTTGCGTATGCGAGAAGGACTATATCATAATCTTTTGGGGCTCCTCAAGCCCTGCTTGCCACCAAACCATTGATTCCAATAAATTGTCATATAACACGTGGTTCATATCCACAGTCACACTCTGAGGTTGTTGGAAACCCGCTTTGGGAGGCTGCCATGGATGAAGAGTACTTTTCTCTCATAGAAAATAACACTTGGGACTTGGTTCCACTTCCGAAAGGAAGAAAGATTATTCGATGTCGATCAAACTATCGAAAAAAGATTAATAGATATGGTGATATCAACAAGTACAAAGTTCAACGTTTTGAAAAAGGATACTCATAGGTACATGGCATAGACTACACAGAGACATTTGCACCTGTTGCAAAAATGGAGTCCATTCTACTAGGTTTAGCCATTGTTGTTTCTCACAGATGGGAAGTTCATCACATGGATGTGAAGAGTGCATTTCTTTGTGAAGATCTCAAGGAGGAGATATATATCGAGTGGCCATATGGATACCTTCAGAACTCTTTCCTCGTTTGCAAATTAAACAAATCTTTGTATGGCATAAAACAGGTTCACAGAGCCTAGTATGCAAACATGGGTTCTTTCCTGCTTTCCATTGGATTCATTCAATGAAAATCTGATCCGAATGCTTATTTTATGCAACATGATGATTCTCTTTTGTTGATAGTACTTTATGTAGATGATTTACTGATGACAAGGAACCTTACCTCAGCTATTGATTCGGCGAAATCAGCATTGCACGATCGATTTTCCATGATAAATTTAAGACTATTGCACTATTTTCTTGGTCTTGAAATTTCTTTGTCTACTTTAGGGATCAAGATGGAATAGTCTATGTATGCATCAAATCTACTTTTCTACTTTTATTTGACAGAATTCAAGCCATAAACATCTCCCTTTCCTTCGGGGATCGGATTTGAGGATGCAGGTACTACACCTTTCGTGGACAGTACACTGTATCAACAATTTGTTGGGATTTTGTTGTATCTTACTCACACCCGACCTAATATAACTTTTGCAATAGGATTTTGTTCCAGAAATATGTAGGCACCCCATGAGCTTCACTGGAAAGCTTCGAAGAGAATAGTTAGATATGTGAAAGGTACTTCCAGTTTTGGTATCTTTTATGCTGCAGATTTCCCACTTTCACTGATTCGATACACAGATTCTAATTGGGATGGAAATGTTAAAGACCGTAAGTCCACCTTTGGTTATGTTTTTAGCTTTGGTTTAGGGCCTTTTTTCTGGTCTAGCAAGAAGAAATCCATGATTTCTTTATCTACAGTCGAAGTAGAGTATATAGGTGTACTGAATATAGCTACACAGTTTGTTTGATTGCAGGGGCTTCTCTCTAAGTTTGGTATTCAATATCCACTTCCGAATATCATATTTTGTTACATTCAGGGGTCCATTTGGATATTGATTGATCCAGTTCAGAGGCGGAGGACCAAGCACATTGATATTCACATGCATTACATCCGTGAGCTAATCCATGATCAAGTCATATCACTACAGTAATCCCCCATTGAGCAGTAGGTTGCAGACATCTTCACCAAGTCTTTCACTGAAAAGAAATTTTTAGAATTGAGAGCTACACATGGAGTGGTGGAGACAATTGAGTGGGCCCTTTTGGCCACTTAGCCCTTTTTTCCTCTTTTGTTCAGGGGGTTCCCATGAGGTTTTTCCTCTTTCTTCATTTTATGAGGATCTTGTATTTATTGTACCTGAGTAGCTAACATGGCATCTTAGTCAGGACTCAGTTTAGATAAGTGAGTTAGGATGACGGAGGGGTGTTGGAATATAATCCTAACATCTACATTTATTTCTTAGCCTAAGTATACTTGACTTAGCCACATGCATTAAAAATCACGTTCACACTTGGTTTTTGGTAAACTAGCTAGGTGGACCAACTTTCCCTTGTGTTTTCCTTTAAAGGCTTAATATTATGGAAATACTGGTCCAAAAACTTTCCTAAACCATTTATACATCTAAGTGCATGTTCACACCTAACCACACCTCATCCACTTGAGTTATTTGAGGATTGGTGCCCCACATGAAGATTCCCCCATAAATCAAGGGATTTGGTCCCATAGACCATTTTAGCATGTTTTAAAGTTGCCTTCCTTAGGAAATGTGTCCCCCCATCATGATTTCCTCGTGGTTGATAGTTGGCATAGGTTTTCTTGAGTCATTGTTTCTATTTTAGGCCTCCCTTTAGCTTTTCTTAGCGTTTTCTAGCTTTTTATTAGTCTTTTTCCAAGTTTTCTAGATTCAACAATTTCTATATATCCACCTCCCTTTGGGATTAGAGGTTTCGCTGCTCATGTATTACTATTGTTTATTAATTTAATAAATTCATTTTATGGAGAAATTTTTTTCTCTCCTCTCTTGAATATCAACAAATTTGTTA
Source organism: Pinus taeda (assembly GCA_000404065.3). NCBI lineage: Eukaryota > Viridiplantae > Streptophyta > Pinopsida > Pinales > Pinaceae > Pinus > Pinus taeda. The sequence continues at coordinate 69,274 of APFE030648646.1, read as the reverse complement.
TGAAACCAACTTACAAAAAGATAGAAAAGATAGATCAGCGCCTTAGAATTTAGCTTCTTCGAGGGGGCAACCTCCTTTACATTACACAAATGAATGATTCTTTGATGATTCAAAATACAAAACCTCATTTCTATATATAGGAATCTAAGGAGTCACAATATAACCCAGCCGACCTAACAATAATAATATAAAGGCACAAAAATAACAATAGAGGGATTCTATGTGGCGCAATAATAACAATATGGGGACAATAGGGGCACAACAATATTAATAAGGGATATAACTACAATAGTAATGGGGTAATTACTAGTATTATAGGGACCTAACATGCCCCTCTCCTTCAAAAAAGTGTTGTCCTCAACGCTTAATTATTTCTAAATGCTTATGTATAAAATTCTCATCCTCCCATGTCAAATCTTTAGTGGATAAGTTCTTCCACTTGATGAGATACTCCGAAATTGATCGATTTCGTAGATGTCAAGTTCTTGTTTCTGTGACTACTTCCGGTTCCAATATAATTTTTCCTTCCTCGTCGATTTCTGGAAATATTGTTTGAATTGGGAGGTTGTTGCATGTAACCTTCTTTAAACATGAAACATGGAAAACTCGGTGTTCTCAAGAAGCTGCAAGAAGCTCCAATTTGTATGCCATAGTACCAATTTTTTGGAACACCTTATACGAACCATAATACTTTGGTGATTAATTATTATCTTTCTTAGCTTGCTTGAGGGACATTTGTTTATATTGTTGTAGTCATAGGAATACCCAATCACCTACATCAAAGCTTCTTTCGCTACGATGTTGATCTGCCTGTTGTTTCATTCTATTCTGCACTAACACAAAGTTATCCTATAAGAGTTGGAGGACTTGTTGTTGATGCTCGATGTGATGTTGCACTGCTTGAACCTTAAAATTTTCTCTTAAATATGATGTGATGGATGGTGGCTAATATCCATAAAGTTCCATAAATGGGGTCATTTTTGTTGCTGTATGGAAGGAAGTGTTATACCACATTCAGCCAGAGGCAACCATTTGACCCATTATGTCTATTTATCAGATACAAAGCAAGGAAGATATCCTTCCAAACATTTGTTTACTATCTCAGTTTGCCCATCAGATTGAGGATGATAAGATGAGCTATGAGCTAACTGAGTACTGAGATAAGAAAAAAATTATGTCCAAAATTTTCCACTGCAAATGGGAGCTCTATCACTTACAATAATCTTTGGGTTTCCACATAGCTTTTGAATTGTTTCCATAAATGCAGTAGAAACTGTACTGGCTTTAAATGGATGTGATAATGCACAAAAGTGTGCATACTTGGTAAGTCTGAAACTACAACCATGATGACACTCTTTCCCTCAAACTTGGGTAAACCTGTGATAAAATCCATTAAAACCTCCTCCCATCATTGGCTTGGAATGGATAAAGGTTGCAATAGACCCAGGGTATTAATTGTTTCAACTTTATTTTGTTGGAAAACCAAACCTTCTGCCACAAACGTTTGAATATCCGATTTAAGGCCATCCCAAAAAAATTCCTTCCTAACCGTGTGGTGATTTTTTAAAAATCCTGAGTGCCCTCTTAAGAGAGAAGTGTGAAATTCCATAAGAATCTTTTGTTTGAGTTGGGAATTATTACAGAGGTATAAGTGATCTTTGTACCATAATGAATCATTTTTCCAGTTAAATGTATCAGATGTACTGGAATCTTGTTGTAACTTTTGAACAAGTGCCCACACTTCTTCATCATTCTTCAATCCTTCCCTTTCTTCGTTTATCCAATCTGGTTGGATAATAGAAATGGCGCAAAACAATGCTTCCACATCCTCATCCTTTCTTGAGAGTGCATCTGCCACCACATTTTGCTTCCCTTTTTTGTAGATGATTTCAAAGTCATAACCCAACATCTTTGTGACCCACTTTTGTTGCTCTTCAGAGGATAATCTTTGTTCTAAAAAGTATTTTAGGCTATCATGATCCGTTTTTACCTTGAAGTGTCTTCCCATTAGGTAGGGTCGCCATTTCTTAAGTGCATGTAGTATTGCCAACATTTCCTTCTCATAAATAGCTTTATGAATATACTTTCCCTTGATTGGACGACTTTCGAAAGCAATGGGTCTTTCATCTTGCATTAAAACAACACCAATTCCATTTCTGGAAGCATCACATTCCACAATAAAGGTTTTTGTGAAGTCGGGTGTAGCTAAGACTGGTGCTTGGCACATTGCTTGTTTAAGATATTTGAAGGCCTTTGTTGTTTTTGGAGTCCATGAAAATGCATCTTTCTTCAACAATGTTGTTAGAAGTGCTGCTATTTTCCCAGAATTCTTAACAAACTTGCGATAATACCCTGTCAACCCGAGAAATCCTTGCAAATGCTTTATGGATGTGGGGATTTCCCATTCCTTAATGGCTTTAATTTTCCTAGGGTCTACCTTAGCTCCTTCACGAGATACAATATGACCCAGATATTCCACCTCTTGTACTCCAAAGAAACATTTGGATCATTTTGCATATAATTGTTTCTCCTCCA
>APFE030648646.1:0-65042 GCA_000404065.3 Pinus taeda | reverse complement strand
ATTGTGGGTACTTCCTGAATCAATCAACACTATTACCTTTTTCTTCTTGATTTGTCCTTCTATATTGATGGTTTGAGGAGTGGTAATTCCTGCCAATGCATTACTAGATATGGTCGGATTCATTTCTTATTTATCTAGGCTTTGTTCCTAGAGTATATCCTCTTCTCTTGACCTTTCTTTCTCCTTTTCTTATTCCTCTTCACATTCTATGTAGAATAATTTCTTCTCAGCACACTTATGACCTTTAGTGTATTTGCTATCACAACTGTAACAAAAATATTTTGCTCTTTTTTCTTCCAATTTTTGTGGTGTCAAACTTATAGGTTGTGGAAGACTAGGGGAAACAACACTTCCATCTTTATAGTTGTGGGTGATATGCTTCATGGTTGCCATAATTTTTCTTTCCATTTTTCTTGCTAACCTGAATGCCTTCTCTAACAAATTATGTTCCCAAAGGCGAACATAATTTTGGATATTATCCTTTAAATTCCCTATGAAGACATCAATCCTATGCTCCTTTGGAATATTTTTCTACCCTTCTGTTCAATTTTTGCAACTCTCCAATGTGCTCCATTATTGAACCCGTTTGTTTGAGACTTATCAATTGGCTAAAAAAAGTGTTGCTTTCTGTATTTGTTTACGATATCAAAGCCATTGATACCATACAAACTGATTTGGTTCCAAATATAAAGTTGCAATACGTAACTTTTGTGTGTTTTGCACATTATTGAGATCAAAAGCTTGCTCCATCTGTAATATCCATGTTGCGGGATCCTTGCCATCAAACTTCCTCATATCAATTTTTAAAATATGGTGGGTCTTCCATCCAAAATTAAAGTCTATGAAATCATGATTAACATTTCTTTTGTTCACATCATGAGTTTCCTTTACTACCCTTTCACCATTTGTAAGTATTTCTTGTAGAAAATTTGTCAAATCTGTCTTCAAATCTGCCATGTCTGTCTTCAAATTTGTCTTCAAATCTGCCATGTCTCTCTTTAAATTTGTCTTCAAATCCATCTTCAAATCGTCATCTTAGCTTCCACGCCCTTTATCTTAGATTCCATGCCATTTATCTTAGCTTCTGTTAGCTTTTATGAGAGTGACATTTGTTGCACTTGGTCTTGTAATTTTGATATATCATGTATCATTTCTTCCTCTTTTTCATGAGTCATCCTAGAGCTTTCAGGTTGCTTACTAGGTGTTTGAATTTTCTTTCCTCAGGGCATCAGTTACCAATAATAATTCTCTACTATGCCCTTTGAATTCCTTAAAAATAATTTTTAAAACAAAGCTTAAGCAAAAATTAAAAAAATCTACACACCTTTTTTCACTTTGTAGAAGCTCGATATTGCCTCTAATGTATGTCTATAATTTTGGATCATCTAGTTCTGAAATTGTGATTTGCGGTAGTCCTTTGTGTCCTCTTTCCAATTCCACCATTCTTATCCAATTTGGATTCTCCAAGGAAGAGTTATGCCAAATATCCCACAGTGACCTGATTATAAAAGATTTTAGTTGAGCGAACTTGTATGACATTCCACGTGTCCCTGTTTCGACCTTTGGCTCTAAAAATATATATACAGGAAACTATAGTCTGTCCTCGTTCTATACATTCTTACAAAAATTCAATCTGATTCTCAAAGAGAAAGTTATGACAATTTTCCCCAGGTCACTTGTTTGGAATGTAATTCAGGAGTCTGCAAAAAGACCAACTTTTTCAGATCATATCTCCACAAATATAGCGCGAAAGGCTCTAAAATTCGACTCCAAGGTTCAGTGCAATTTTGTCTCAAATGGGTTATTTTTTTTTTGCTTCTGACATTTCATAGAAAAAAAATTTATAGTGAAAATTCCACGATGACCTATTTGGAGCAGCGAAACCCTAGAATCCAAAGCTCTGATAACAAATGTTATGAAACAAGCTCACAAAAAGATAGAAAAGATAGATCAACGCCTTAGAATTCAGCCTCTTCGAGGGGGAAACCTCCTTTACATTACGCAAATGAATGAATTTTTGATGATTCAATTGACAAAACCTCCTTTCTATATATAGGAGTCTAAAGAGTCACAATATAACCTAGCCGACCTAACAATAATAATATAAAGGCACAGAAATAACAATAGAGTGATTCTATGGGGCACAGTAATAAAAATATGGGGACAATAAGGGCACAACAATATTAATAAGGGATATAAGTAAAATATTAATAGGGTAATTACTAGTATTATAGGGACCTAACAAAATTACTTGTGTTTAATTTAACTATAATTCTAGATCTATCAGAGTTTTTGCAGGAATTCTACATCCTAGATGCAATGTGGGAAGTTAGAGCTCCAAGATCAATGTAAGGAATAATCTCTTCAAAATAGAATAAATAAGTTTGATAAGGATGGGGCTTATGATGCACATGCCACAACTATTGGAAAAAGTGACACTTGGAGGGAAGTTTCTAAAACAGTCTTTACATGTAATGTCGAGTTGCTAAAAATAGATCCCTAAAATATAGGGATGTCTTTTTACATTTTGTTCTTTTCCTTTTTTGGAAAAGAGGCCCATGCATGAAAATCATGATTTCTTAGTCCTAGGGGAACTGGTCAATCCCGAAAGTACATGCAACATTCTGCATGCATGGGGATGAAATTTGCACAATTTCTGGGTTGAGAAAAACTAGTTGTCCCTCATGCATTGTGCAATTTCTGGATTGAACCCTAGTTGTTAGTCAGAATTGCACAATTTATGAGTTGATGCCCAGTGTTTAGCTGGATTGCATAATTTTTTAGATGGAAGGCTTCTTGGCTAGATTGCACATTTCTAGAGCCCAACAAGCAACCCAGTAGGATTGTGCAATTTCTAGAGGGAAGAATGGTTCCCCTCCAAAATTGTGTAATTCTCCAAGTGAGAATCTCAACCAGAAAATTGACTAAGTCCAGAATGGAAGCATGGTGACAGACAAACAAGTTGACATGCAAAGGTTGAATCTAGACCAATTCGAATCTGTAGCTCTTCTTGCTATCTTCACTCTGAAATTTTTGAGTTAAATAGTTTCACTCCATGTGTCCCCTCTGTATAGGGAAATGATATTGGATTTTAGGCATCTGTGGTTCATTTATTTTGAGCTTAGTCTTAGAGTATCCATAGTAGAAACCATATTTCTATCAATATTTCAAATTCCAACAAGGGTCCATCATCAGGACTAATCTGAATCTGCGGCTCTTTTGCTATCTTCACTCTGAAATTTTTGAGTAAAGGATTTTCACTCATTGTATCCCCTTCGTATAATGAAATGATTCTGGATTTTAGGCATGTGTGGTTCATTTCTTTTGAGCTTAGTCTCAGAGTATCCACAGTAGAAACCATATTTCTTTTAACATTTCAAATCCCAACAGGGATCCATCATTAGTAGCAATCTGAATCTGCATCTCTTCCTGTTATCTTCACTACGAAATTTTCGAGTAAAATAGTTTCACTCCATGTATCCCCTCTGTACAGGGAAATGACTCTAGATTTTAGGGATATGTCATTCATTTCCTTTGAGCTTAGTCTCAGAGTATCCACAGTAGAAACCATTTTTCTGAGAATGTTTCAAATCCCAACAGGGATCCATCATCAGGTCTAATCTAAATTTGAGACTCTTCTTTCTAACTTAACTATGAAAATTTTGAGTAAAATAGTTTCATTCCACGTATCCCCTCTGTATAGTGAAGTGACTATGGATTTCAGGGATGTTTGGTTCAATCCTTTTGAGCTTAGTCTTAGAGTATCCACAGTAGAAACCATATTTCTATTAATGCTTCAAATCCAAACAAGGTTCCATCATCAGGACCAATCTAAATCTACCGCTCTTCTTGCTGTCTTGACTCTAAATTTTTGAAGTAAAATAGTTTCACTCCATGTATCCCCTCCATATGGGGAAATGATTCTAGATTTTAGGCATCTGTGGTTCATTTCTTTTGAGCTTTGTCTCGAAGTGTCCATAGTAGAAACCATATTTCTGCCAGCGTTTCAAATCCCAACAGGGATCCATCATCAGGACCAATCTATATCTGCAACTCTCCTTGTTGTCTTCACTGTGAAATGTTCGAGTAAAATAGTTTGACTCCATGTATCCCCTCCATACAAGGAAATGATTATGGATTTTAGGCATCTGTGGTTCATTTATTTTCAGCTTATTCTTGGAGTATCCACAGTCGAAACCATATTTTTGTCAACGTTTCAAATCACAACGAGTATCCATCATAAGGACCAATCTTAATTTGTAGCTCTTCTTGCTATATTCATAGTGAAATTTTCTTGTAAAATAGTTTCACTCCATGTATCCCCTCCATAGAGGGAAATGACTCTAGATTTTAGGAATCTGTGGTTCTTTTTTTTATCTTAGCCTTGGAGTATCCACAGTAGAAACCATATTTCTGTCAAAGTTTAAAATCCCATTAGGGATCCATCATTGGGACCAATCTGAATCTTCCGCTCTTCTTGCTGTCCTCACTGCAAAATTTTCAAGTAAAATAGTTTCACTCCATGTATCCCCTCTGTACAGTGTAATGATTATGGATTTTAGGAAATTGTGGTTAATTTCTTTTGAGCTCAGTCTCGGAGTATCCAAAGTAGAAACCATATTTCTATGAATGTTTCAAATCCCAACAGGGATCCATCATCAAGACCAATCTGAATCTACAGCTCTACTTGCTATCTTCACTCTGAAATTTTTGAGTTAAATAGTTTCACTCCATGTATCCCCTTCGTGCAGGGAAATGATTTTGGATTTTAGACATCTGTGGTTCATTTCTTTTCAGCTTAGTCTGATAGTATCAATATTTCTGTCAATGTTTCAAGTCCCAACAAGGATCCATCATTAAGAGGAATCTGAATTTTCATCTCTTCTTTCTATCTTCACTGTAAAATTTTCGAGTAAAATAGTTTCACTCCATGTATCCCCTCCATACAGGGAAATGATTATGGATTTTAGGCCTATGTGGCTCATTTCTTTTGAGCTTAGTCTCGGAGTATCCACGGTAGAAACCATATTTTTGTCAACATTTCAAATCCCAACAAGGATCCATCATCAGGACCAATTTGAATCTGAAACTCTTCTTTGTAACTTAACTCTTCTTTGTAGGCATATGTGGTTCATTTCCTTTGAGCTTAGTCTCAAAGTATCCATAGTAGAAACCATATTTCTATCAACATTTCAAATCCCAACAGGGATCCATCATCAGGACCAATCTAAATCTGAGCTTAGTCTCAGAGTATCCATTATAGAAACCATATTTCTATCAATGTTTCGAATCCCAACAAAGGTCGATCATCAGGACCAATTTGAATTTGCATCTCTTCTTGCTATATTCACTCTCAAACTTTTGATTTAAATTGTTTCACTCCATATATCCCCTTCGTACAGGGAAATGGTTATGGATTTTAGGCATTTGTGGTTCATTTCCTTTGAGCTTAGTCTCGAAGTATAGACAGTAGAAACCATATATCTGTCAATGTTCCAAATCCCAACAGGGATCCATTATCCAGATCGGTCTGAATCTGCGGCTCTTCTTTCTATCTTGAATATGAAATTTTCGAGTAAAATACTTTCACTCCATGTATCCCCTCCGTACAAGGAAATGATTCTAGATTTTATTCTTCTGTTGTTGATTTCTTTTGAGATTAGTCTCAAATTATCCATAGTAGAAGCCATATTTCTATCAATGTTTCAAATTGCAACAGGGATCCATCATCAAGACGAATCTGAATCTATAGTTATTCTTGCTATCTTCATTCAGAAATTTTTGAGTAAAATAGTTTCACTCCATGTATCCCCTCTGTACAAGGAAATGATTACGGATTTTAGGCATCTGCGGTTCATTTCTTTCAAACTTAGTCTCAGAGTATCCACAGTAGAAACAATATTTCTGTCAATGTTTCAAATCCCAATAGGGATCCACCATCAGGTCCAATCTGAATCTGCAGCTCTTCTTTCGATCTTCACTCTGAAACTTTTGAGTAATATAGCTTCACTTCTTGTATCCCCTTCATACATGCAAATGATTCTGGATTCTAGGCATCTGTGGTTCATTTCTTTTGAACTTAGTCTCGGAGTGTTCATAGTAGAAACGATATTTTTGACCACGTTTCGAATCACAAGAGGGACACATCATCAAGACCAATTTGAGTCTGCGTCTCTTCTTGCTATCTTCACTCTGAAATGCACGAGTAAAATTCTTTCACTCCATGTATCCCCTCCGTATAGGGAAATGATTATGGATTTTAGGCATCTATGGTTCACTTCTTTTGAACTAAGTCGTGAAGTATCCATAGTAGAAACAATATTTCTGTGAATGTTTCAAATCCCAACAGGGATCCATCATCAGGACTGATCTAAATCTGCAACAATTATTACTATCTTGACTCTTAAATTTTTGAGTTAAATAGTTTCACTCCATGTATCCCCTCCGTATATGGAAATGATTTTGGATTTTAGGCATCTCTGGTTCATTTCTTTTAAGCTTAGTCTCGGAGTATCCATAGTAGAAACCATATTTCTGTCAACGTTTCGAATCCCAACAAGGATCCATCATCAGGACCAATCTGAATCTGTAGCACTCCTTTCTATCTTCACTCTGAAACTTTCAAGTAAAATAGTTTTACTCCATGTATCCCCTCTGTACATGGAAATGATTCTAGATTTTAGGCATCTATGTTTCATTTCTTTTGAGCTTAGTCTCAAAGTATCCACAGTAGAAAAAATATTTCTGTCAATGTTTCAAATCCCAATAGGGATCCATCATCAAGGCCAATCTGAATCTGTAGCTCTTCTTGCTAACTTCACTTTCAAATTTTCAAGTAAAATAGTTTCACTCCATGTATCCCCTCCATATAGTGAAATGATTATGGATTTTAGGCATTGGTGGTTCATTTCTTTTGAGCTTACTCTTGGAGTATCCACAGTAGAAACCATATTTCTGTCAACATTTCAAATCGCAACAAGGATCCATCATTAGGAGCAAACTGAATCTGTAAATCTTCTTGCTATCTTCACTCTTAAATTTTCGAGTAAAATAGTTTCACTCCATGTATCCCCTGCGTATAGGGAAATGATTATGGATTTTAGGCATTTGTGGTTCATTTCTTTTGAGCTTAGTCTCACAGTATCCATAGTAGAAACCATATTTCTATCAAAGCTTCAAATCCCATTATGGATCCATCATCAGGACCAATCTAAATCTACAACTCTTCATGCTATCTTCACTTTGAAATTTTCGAGTAAAATCGTTTCACTCGATGTATCCACTCCGTACAGGGAAATGATTCTGGATTTTAGGCATCTGTGGTTCATTTCTTTTGAGCATAATCTTGCAGTATCCACAGTAGAAACCATATTTCTATCAACGTTTCAAATCCCAACAGCGATCCGTCATCAGGACCAATCTGAACCTGCAGCTCTTCTTGCTACCTTCACTCTTAAACATTCGAGTACAATAGTTTCACTCCATGTATCCACTCCATACAGGTTAATGGTTCTAGATTTTAGGAATTTCTGGTTAATTTCTTTTGAGCCTAGTCTTGGATTATCCATAGTAGAGATCATATTTCTATCAAAATTTCAAATCCCAATAGGGATCCATGATCGGAACCAATCTAAATCTCTAGCCATTCTTGGTATCTTCACTCTGAAATTTTCGAGTAAAATAGTTTCACTCCATGTATCCCCTTCGTATAGGGAAATGACTTTGGATTTTATAAATCTATGGTTCATTTCTTTGTAGCTTATTCTTGGAGTGCCCACAGTAGAAACTATATTTCTGTGAATGTTTCATATCCCAACAGGGATCCATCATCAGGACCAATCTGAATCTGCAACTCTTCTTGTTACATTCACTGTGAAATTTTCGAGTTAAATAGTTTCACTCCATGTATCTCCTCTGTACAGGGAAATGATTCTTGATTTTAGGCATATGTGGTTCATTTCGTTTGAGCTTCGTCTCAAAGTATCCATAGTAGAAGCCATATTTCTGTCAACGTTTCAAATCCCAATAGGGATCCATCATCAGGACCAATCTGAATCTATAGCTCTTCTTGGTGTCTTGACTCTGAAAGGTTTGAGTAAAATAGTTTTAGTCCATGTATCCCCTCTGTACAGGGAAATGATTATGGATTTTAGAGCTTTGTGGCTCAAAACTTTTGAGCTTTGTCTTGGAGTATCCATATTCGAAGCCATATTTCTGTGATTGTTTCAAATCACAAGAGGGATCCATCATCAGTTCCAATCTGAATCTACAAATCTTCTTGCTATCTTCACTCTGAAATTATCGAGTTAAATAGTTTCACTCCATGTATCCCCTCCTTATAGAGAAATGATTATGGATTTTAGGCATCTGTGGTTCATTTCTTTTGAGCTTAGTTAGGGAGTATCCAATGTAGAAACCATATTTCTGTCAATGTTTCAAATCCCAACAGGGATCCATCATCAGGAACAATCCTAATCTGTAACTCTTCTTTCTATCTTCACTTTAAAACTTTCAAGTAAAATAGTTTCACTCCATGTATCCCCTCCATACATGGAAATGATTCTGGATTTTAGGCTTCTGTGGTTCATTTCTTTTGAGCTTTGTCTCGGAGTATCCATATTAGAAACCATATTTCTGTCAACGTGCCAAATCCCGACAAGGATCCATCATCAAGACAAATATGAATCTGCAGCTCTTCTTGCAAACTTCGCTCTAAAATTTTAGAGTAAAATAGTTTCACACCATGTATCCCCTTCGTACAGGGAAATGATTATTGATTTTAGGCATTTGTGGTTCATTTTTTTTTAGCTTAGTCTTGGAGTATCCACAGTAGAAACCATATTTCTATCAACGTTTCAAATCACAACGAGCATCCATCATTAGGACCAATCTGAATCTGCAACTCTTCTTTCTTTCTTCACTTTGAAATTTTCTAGTAAAATAGTTTCACTCCATGTATCCCCTTCGTATAGGGAAATGATTCTAGAATTTAGGTATCTGTGGTTCATTTATTTTGAGATTAGTCTTGGTGTATCAACAGTAGAAACCATATTTCTGTCAACGTTTCAAATGCCAATAGGGATCCATCATTAGGACGAAAGTGAATCTGCAGCTCTTCTTGCTATCTTCACTTTGAAATTTTCGAGTAAAATAGTCTCACTCTTTGTATTTCCTCTTTACAAGGAAATGATTCTAGATTTTAGGCATCTATGGTTGATTTGTTTTGAGCTTAATCTCAGAGTGTCCACAGTAGAAACCATATTTCTCTCAACATTTCAAACCCCGATAGGGATCCATCATCAGGACCAATATGAATCTGCAACACTTCTTGCTATCCTCACTTTGAAATTTTCAAGTAAAATAGTTTCACTCCATGTATCCCCTTTGTATAGGGAACTGATTATGGATTTTAGGCATCTGTGGTTCATTTCTTTCGAGCTTAATCTCATAGTATCCACAGTAGAAACCATATTTTTGTCAATGTTTCAAATCCCAATAGGGATCCATCGTCAGGACCAATGTAAACCTACAATGCTTCTTTCTATCTTCACTCTGAAATTTTGGATTAAATAGTTTCACTCCATTTATCCCCACCGTAGATGGAAATGATTTTGGATTTTAGGCATCTGTGGTTCATTCATTTTGAGCTTACTCTCGAAGTATCCAAAGTAGAAAGCATATTTCTATGAATGTTTCAAATCCCAACTAGGGTCCATCATCAGGATCAATCTAAGTCTGTAGCTCTTGTTGTTATCTTCACTCCAAAATTTTCGAGTAAAATAGTTTCACTCCATGTATCCCTTCTGTAGAGGGAAATGATTCTAGATTTTAGGCATCTGTGGTTCATTTCTTTTCAACTTAGTCTCAGAGTATCCACAGTAGAAACCATATTTCTGTCAATATTTCAAATCGTAATTGGGATTCGTCATCGGGACCAATCTGAATATGTAGCTCTTCTTTCTATCTTCACATTGAAATTTTTGAGTAAAAATAGATTCACTCCATGTATCCCCTCCATACGAGGTAATGATTCTAGATTTTAGGCATCTGTAAATCATTTCTTTTGAGCTTAGTGTCAGAGTATCTGTTATCTCAAAATCAACCCCTGATAGGCTGCTGATCAGGAAGACCTTATGTAACTCTTTCAAACCAACTTTTGGCTAAGGCTTAGCCTCCTCAACCTAAGAGGGCTCTCTCACTAGGTTAAAGACGTTTGGTAAAGATTAGATGGCTAACTGTATGGATTGAAATCAAATGAAAATGTATAAATAGTTGAAATGCCAATCAACAAGCATCTATTGGGCTATGGAGTTAGAGTATGTTTTAGTACTATAGCAGATCAACTTGCATGGAAGTCAGGGCATAAAGAGTTTTAATCTACCAGCAAAATAGAGACATGATATAGGAAACACAGTTTATGAACACATGAAGGAAGTTAGAGCATTATCAATGAATGCTAAGTAACATGTGTTCATACCACTGCAAGTGAGCAAATGAAGAAAGCCATGAGGAAATAAAACACATAAAACCCTCTCTAAATCCTGAGTAGTAAAGCCAAACTTCTGCGTTAACATAAAACATACAGTGTTCTGCAATAACATAATATGCCTTGTTTCTCTTGAAATTTTCCAACCCTTGGTACATTAGATGTTCTGCTATATATAGAATTCATGTAGATTCCTTCCTCTAGCATGAGGGGAATTTGAATTCCTCCTAATTTGACACCTATTGACACTTAAAACTAACTATTTAATACAAAATACAGCTAACTAGTAGTCCTAGAGACCTAATACAACTAGGAGTGTAACTCCTTATTATGATTATAACAACCTTATCTAAACATTTAAAGCCTTCTTTGACACCGATAAATCCATGAAGTCGAATTTGGTGGTTCTCATAACCCTCCAATTGGCCCTTGATGACTCATCCTTTTAATGTTCCTAGAAACTAGGAGATTGTTCCTTGCTCTGTTCTGGTTGAAAAATAGGTCTTGCGACAAAGCTCATATCTTCTCATAAAAAATGTATTTGGAAAACCTAAAAGAGGCTTTTGTGAACCAATCCATGCTGAACAAAACCCTCTATTGGGTTTTTGAAACATCTTTCCTACTGCCCAGAATGAGTCTTTGAAACACAGGTGTAACAATATTCTTGTGACAAATTGCAACTACAGCAGTTTTGTAGCGCAAGTTTAACCATGAATTTCTCCCACCGCATAATGAATTTGAAGAAACTAAAAGAGGTTTTTGTAGCTCAATATATTAGGAAGAAAAGCTTCTTTTATTTTTCAAAATGGAGTTCTAAACTACTTAGGGATCTCGTTGGAAGTTGACTGCTAGAAACAAGGAGATAGAGTTCCTCCTTTTTAGAGTTTCATCCTTATGCTTGTCTTCGAATCCTTCTGCTGACCCTGTTGTCTCTTTTAATCACATACATGCATTAAATTAACCATAGGCCCTGCTCAAATGCTTGTGCTAAGACGAATAACTCCTTTAGTGATGCTTGATGTCTCATGAACAATACTAGTGTTGTGTGTGGAGCATGATTGTTCAAAGGTCTTTGTTTCAGTCGGATGTATACCCCAGGAAGTTTTGTACACCCCTCCACACGGGGGGGCACGGGGGGGACTTGTCCCCCCTGCGGGGGTTCGGGGGGGCCCATCCCCCCCGGTTGGGGGGTCCGAGGGCTAGCGGTCCCCCGGCGGGGGCTCAGTGGCAGCGCCCCCGAAGCTAAAAACATATGTAAATTTGCCTTGTAAAAGTATAGTAATTTCTAGTCAATCTGAGCCGTTTTAGGCGGATGATCTGACGGTAGAACTTATGTTTAGTTTATGGTTTTTTGCCCTAGAAGGCAACCCCTCTCTTTGTATGAGGGCATTGTATTTTGAGGCGGCGATAGAGGTGTATTCTGTGTGAGCGGGAAACAGAGAGGTGAGACTGTGAGAGAAAACAGAGGATATTACAGCGGCTTTGCTGTAGGTTGTGTCTCTTCATTTTTGCTGGATAATAGAAAGGAAGGACTGGCTGTTCGAGGTGGACGTAGCCCAAACTGGGTGAACCACGTATATCTGTGTCTCTCTTGTTTTGTGCATTTTCTGTGTTTATATTTCTGCAATATTTTATGTGTTCCATTGCTCCGTAATATATAATTTTCTAACAGTCGGGATATAAGGAGTTTGGGCTCAAACTGTTTGAACCTTTGCAAAACTAGCCTCATGAATCCCAACGACCTCCCATGTTAGAAGAGAATAAAGATGAGAGGGTAGGAGATCCTTTCAAAATATTTCTCAAAGAAGCCCTCGAGTGACAAAGGAATGCGATGATGGTCAACTTTTCCTAGATCCTTCAGTGGGTATTGAAAGGTGACACATCTAATTCCGACAACTACTTTGGAAGCACCACACCCTTTAAGGTACAAGTTAATTTTGACATCCCCATATTTGAAGGTCAAATAGATGCAGATGCCATAGATAAATGGCTGAATCTGCTAGAAGAATATTTTTCTATTCATGATTTTTCTAGCCGAGAAAATATTACTTTTGCACTTCTAAAATCTTCTCCCCCACATCAAAAACTGGTGGGAAACCTACTGTGAGAAGAAGGACAAGAGGGATCCCTCACTATTTTTAGCCTCACCCACTTGGAATTCATTCCGCGATGCCAACAAGGAGTAGTGCTACCCTCTTGGGATCTATGATGATAAATACATAAAGTGGACCACGTTGCGGTAGGGAAGGGACCAAGACGTGCTAAAGTTGACCAATATTTTTCATACCCTTCACACCAAGTTGGGTATCAAGGATTTTGAGTGGCATTTGGTACTAAAATATCACAGATTCCTACACAGGTACATCTAGGATGAGATGGAGTTCCTAGACATATCCTCGCTTGTTACGACATATCGATACGCTATCAAGATCAAGTAGAAGTTTAGACAAAATAAGCAAGAATTTGGATCTATGAATGTGAAGCAAGGGAAAGGTTCCCCCAAACCAAAGAATAAAGGAAAATGGCAAGGTGAGGTGACCTAGGACAACCTGTCAAAGATATAAGAAAGGAACAACACCATGAAGTCAAAGAAGGACACAGGAAAGTGGTGTTAGTTCCATAAGATCCCCACTCATAACACAAGTGAGTGTTTAGTGAAGTGGGTGCTGGTGACCGAGTTGAAGGCTTCATTATCATATGCATGTTTTGACTCTAAGTCATAACCCAACAAGAGGAATGACAAAGGGAAGCCGATTATTGATGTGGAGCCCAATGCCACTATTGCCACCATCAATATCTAGAATAATGAGCCCGAATATCTAGAGGAGGGTGAGTGTCTCTTCCACTCACAGATGTGGGTGAATGGTTCATTGTTATAATTAACTATCAATAGTGGACGCCAAAATAACCTCATTTTAGTAGAGTTTGTGAAGCAATTGGGCCTACTGACCATAGTACTTCTGTAGCCATAAAATATCAGGTGGCTTCACTAAGGATAGGGTCTCTGAGCTAGCCAGTAGTGTCGCCTTCCCTACAACATCAAGCCCTTCAAAAATGAGGTATTGTGTGATGTTTCTCCTCTTGATGTTTTTGATGTATTATTAGGACAACCATACTTATGAAAGCGACATGCTGTATATGAATATAGACCTCAAACTATTATTATTTCTTTGGGTAATATGTTATAAAGGATACTGAAGGTAGCCCCCACCTACTGCCACCTCTTTGATCTTTGTTAAGTAATCCAGTAAGATCATCTCCTAGACTAGGAAATTTATTTTCTTTCTGGTTCACTCACAATGTAAGGGGAAGGGCATAGCCATATCCATGGCCCCCAGGAAGGGTTCTTCTACATAGCAGAAGTAGGTGGATACAGTCATGAAAGAATATAGGGACATCTTCTCCTCACCCATAAGGGTACTATTGCACTGTGAGGTCAAGAATTCGTTCAATCTAAATCTCGGAGCACCTCTACTCAATTGGCTGATATATTGTCGCTCCATTGCGGAAAATGTGAAGTGCAAGCAATGACATGATCAGCATCGGGTTCCACACAATTTTCAGGTGGGTGAAAAAGTTTGGTTGCATTTGTAGAAAAAACGCCTGACTGGAGCCCATCAGAAGCTCAAGCAACTCTGATATGGTCCTTACACCATTAGCAAGATTGTGGGAGACAATTATTTTGAGCTTAGTATTCCTCCATTCCTTGGACTACACCTAGTGTTCAATGTGGACCACCTTCAACCATACTTCCCACCATTACTGAACACATCAAACATTGCAGAACAACTCACATTGACAGAGTTAAACCCAAACTACATGGAACAAGACACAGCCAATTGGATTATGGAAACAGAGGTCAAGAACACTCGTCAATAGAAGATCCAACTATATTGGGTTCTAAAATCTGGCCAACTCCTGCACCAAGGCATGTGGCTCACTAGGGACCAAGTTCAGCAGAAATATCCCCATCTCATGGAGGCACTCAATGCAATGGGAACCATTGCTTTCTAAGGGCGGAGGACTGATCCAGGTGGATGTTAGTGGCCACCAACCTATTCCAGTTAGACCCCCACAACTGTCTCTTTCAGTTTTTCAGTTTCCTTAATTGTAGCACAAATTACTATTTTTGGCATTTTTTTAGGTCCTAAAATTTCAGAGTCGTTTTGAGGCCCTAAATGACATTTTTTTGGGAAAACCAAGGCCAACATGAGTTGTGGACCAATTTTGGCCACTTGAAAGTTGTAGTCCTCTCACAGATATTTCTAACGATGTATTATGTGTGTCAAACGGATATCGTATGCCAAAGTTATGAACCTATGAAGTTGATGTACCAATTTACCCAAACGAGGCTCGTAGTTTGGCGTTTCATCTCCTAGGGTTAGGTTTTTGGATGTTTAGCGTTTCCCATTATTTATCAATAATAAATAGGCCTTTGAACCTCATTGTAACACAGTTCAGAGGCATGTAGATGCCACATCTCTTCTAAGAGATAAGGTACCATCACCCGAGCTACTCTTACTTCCATTCTATTTGTAAGCATATTTCAGTATTTGATATAAATGAAATGAAGTGTTACTTCTGCTGCATCCCTATATTTATGGTTATATCTGTAATTTTTTGCATTCCTATTTAAATTCAAATCATCATAACATAATCATGAGGTTATCTAATATAAAAAAAACAATAACAATGGATACAACAAGAGGTTACTATCATTCTTGATTATCCGACACCGATGCATATAACTACACTAATCAACTAGCATCTATCATGATTGTAACCATAACATCAAAATACATGTACATAACCTTAATGTATATAAACCCAATGCATATAACAATCATTTATCTATGTACCTTCATGCCAAACATACAATACTTGTATGATGATCTAGTCTTACTTCAAAGTCCAATGCTGCAACCTCATTATGATGCTCCGCATCTCCTTCTCTATCTCAGCCAACAAATTAGCATTATAACATACCAATATCACCCTAATGACCTAAATTGCATACCATGACTTCAGAAGGCATGTTTGACCTACTATTCACACATAACTATAACCAAGACCATACATGCATGAACACAACCATTACTCCATTGTACACATTGCCTCATGCAACTATCAACCTTCATAAATAATGCTTAATCAACTACACATACACATAATCACATGTAGTCTAGGATAAGTGATCAATTCTTGTAATCAACCTACAAGACTGATGCATGTAATCAAATAAGCAAGAATACAACCCAACATACAAGGATGTAATCAAGTTTCATATACTCATGTAACGAGTCATATACTCTTGACGATGCATTCCATAAAATCAAAATCAAGTTCCTCATGAAAACCTTACTACAACCATGATCAATCATTATGCAATGCAACAAGCACATGGAATGCAAATGTAAGAGATAGACAAGCAACTAACATGCATGCATAACCAACAATTTCACCTAAGGGCAGTGCAACCATGCTCTGATACCAATCTATAACACCCCCTCCCAGTTCTACCCAAAGTAACCATGCCAACCAGGGTAAACATGAGGAGAGATGCTAGTATGATTAGATTCAACCTCCTATGTCACCTTAAGGAAGTGTAATAGACATAAAATCACATACAATCATCTAACATCATCAACAAAACCCTCACAAGACAAGTCATCCAATCACACAGCATGTCCCTAGGTCCCACTATTATTCTGTAGCTATTAGGCCATAGTCACTCTCATATTATGGGCAAGGGAGCGACCAAAAACCCAAAGTCGCTCTCACAGGCGCCTAGCAGTCACTTTGAAAAAAATTGCTTGACCCTGGGATTTAAGCAACTTTTCTAGCTCATAATCCTGGCCTCTACCCAGAACTTGTTGTAACTTCCAGAATACATTAAAAACATGATAGCAATGTTGATCAATCAAGAATCACCCTCAGGACTAGGCCTGGGCATCCCCAACTGGGACTGACATTCTGTCAAACACTTGGCATCAATGCAACCTATAGGTCTAGGATACGAGGCAGAGCGTAAACAAATGAAACAACTTATGAAACATAACCAAAAGGTTCACCTCCTTCTCCATTGAACTACTACATCATCAATTAGGTATTGCATCCATGCATTTAATAGTTACAAGTAAATATATGAAATAACCATGACATAAACCAATCATTCAACCATGTTTATAACCAACATAAAACCATATCAATATCATAGATATGGCAACTATTAAACCCACATATAAATCGGTGCAAAAGTAAGATAACTTAGCTTTTATTAATCATAGGTAAATTTGACCAGTGTGGGGACTTCCATGTACCACCCCACCTTAGATATGGTTGAATCAAATCTCTCTTTCAGCTAGTCAACCTCATGCCATATTCCAAGCATGAATGTGGGATCTCATAGAAAAAACCAATCCAAGAACAACTAAGGGAATCTAGAGGTTAAACCACCTCCACCCTCATCAAACCGTGATCACACCAAAATTAGTGCTCCGATCACAATTGAACCGAGCTTGGAATGCCATCTGGAATCCATCACTATCCTTGAGGAATTTTCCATCTCCTTGTCTCTTAGGATTTATGCAATCTTAACCTGGATCACTAGGCCATAAACTAAGACTGCTCCCTAAGGCTTTATCATGTATCCTACCAAAACTGGTTAAGGGATTCCTAAGCCTTTGGGAATGAACCTTGAGACAACCTTCACCCCGGATTCCAAAATGCATCCCGTAATTCCAAAACTCAAAAACCAAAATAACATCCCAACATACCATGTCATTCAGAAAAAGGCTATGATAGGCTGGAATCCACTGTCATAATCTGACAAAATCATCCCACTGACATTAGGAGAACCATACACAAACATACAAAGCCATGCATGTTGAAACCAGCTAGGAAATCACACATGCAAAAGATTACCTTCAAGTATTCCTGTTGAAGCTACCTGATCCTTCTCTTCCTTCCTTGATCCTTGCTTTCGTTCCTTTCCCTTTTCTTGCTTTTCCTTCCTTGATCCGATGCTAGAGTGCTCCAAGATAACTCTAAGTGACCAATAGTGAGAGAGAGATAGATAATAATGTTAAAGCTCCAAACTTTCCCTAACCAAGAGCTTTCCAACTAATCTTCAGAAGCCTTTTTATTAATGAGGCCTCTATTTTCTTCATTTTCCATTATTTTCCTTGAATTTCCTACTCACATACAACCTGTGACCTTTCACCTCCTTTTTCTCCTAATTTCCATTGTTTTCATAAATAAATGTGCCAAAAATACCTTTTTTCCTTTTAATTCCTTTGCCTTTTCCTTAGCCAAAACACACATCTAGTGATTCCCACTAAGATATCTTTTCCCAACATTTAACTTCGAATGCGTGTCCCTTACCCATGGTATTATTTTTCCTTTATTTACTTTATTAAATGGAATTTTCACCAGGGCTGTTACACAAACCCTTCTCATAAAGAAGGTTATCATAGATTTAGTGCATGTAGTGCGAAGTGCAATATAGAAAATCCTACGGAACACATGCAAGAAACCAAAAAAAAAAAATAACAATAACAAAAGAAGGTATATTCCATATGTTTTGATGAAAAGTAAATTTCAAGTAGCTAAAACATCATGTTAATTTACACAGCCCATAAATTATCAATGAATTCATAATATTAGAGCTTAGAATTGAAACACTATCTGCATAAGTATATGACATATTGTCCTACATGAATACATAATATAATTGGTGTGATTAATATTTGTGAAACCAATAAACTCAGAAGGTGAAAATCACCTTAACGTAAGAGAGTACTCAGTTGTATTAGTAATGATGGTTATAGGGATTCAAACTCTACAGAAAAAGAAATAATCAATATGTCAACTACATATGATTATATACAAGTATATACAATGAAAGGTCCAAACCATTTATAAAAGTCGAGGTATAATAGATCTATAAAGTCATTTTTGTGATTTCATTATAGTACAGAGTACTTTTGCAACCCCACAAGAATCTGTACATAGCTAAATAGGCTCTATGAACTGAGGAATGTAAATTTTAATAAAGGAAAAAACAAACAAACATTACATTCTATCAAGTTGATCAGTAAGACACCAAAACCCTCTGTCTATACATTGCTATTAAACACCTAAGAACCCTAGTTGGAATCGAAATATTTTGAGTAAATAGTGTAAAGACAAGTATTATATACAAAGCAAATTCCTCAATTCTAATTCTTATGACTACTCATAACCTAGAATCAAAAACTTTCGTAGACACCATTAAAATGACGAGAGGCTATCATATAGCTTTCCAACCTAGAGAATGCATACAGAAGAGGGAAAATTACTCCAACATAAACTGGGAAAGTAAAACACTTATATTTCATTTAACCAGTAGATGCAGAAACAAGAAAGTTGCGTACCTAAAAATCGTGAACAGGTAAACAAGTGTTTTGAAGAAGTACAAGCGAAAATAAACCTATTCAAAAGCAATGACGAACCATTTGGGGATGGAAGGGACTTGATTTATCGGAAGGGAGAGGTAGTTAGGGATCCACAAAAGAGGGAGGAAGGTCCACATCTCAAGTGGAAGATCGCTAAACGTAGGATCAAGGACTCAAAATGGGAGAGCTCAACCATATCACTATGTAACAACATCCATCTCATTGTTATTGAGGATTCTAGCAGGAAAAGCTTCTCCTCCATTTTAGGAAAGTCTACCATAAAATGTTTAGTGTGGGTTTTCATATCAATAGCCATGCTAGCAATGCTAGGTCAACAAACTACAACTTGCGATCAACATGGGCCAATAGTAGTGCAAAGCACACTGGTCCTGAAAACTAGAGTTGCAAGATAATTTCTCGAGAATTCTCTCAAGGTACCTCTTCTTCTATTCTTCAAGGACATTTCTCTATGTGTTTCATAGTGAGTACACTTCACAATTTTCATCACTTTGCAACACTTGTGACATGGACGACATAATGTGTGACACTTAGGATATGAGACTGGGAGCGCAACAGAATACTATATAAGAATGACACACTAAGCCTCTTTTACAGGTGCGTAATTGCTCTATTCTCCTCGACCTCTCACACTACTTCTTTGTGAGCCCCAAAAAAATTGAAGCGAAACTCTTTTTGGAGTCTTATGTAATGAGGTGCTCTGATACCATGGCAAAGAATGGAAAATGAAAAAGTGGAGAAAATATTTCTCTTCTCAATATTTAAAATGGTTAAATAGATTACATTGTAAACATCAATAATAAATGATTGAAGTAGAACTCGAAACCTATGGAGTAGAACTGAAGTAAAACTAAACTATCTATGACACCTAATAGAAAACATAATGAAATGTGATGCCACCTAACTGACAGTGAGATTAATATCTCAATAAGAGTAATTTCCAACTCTTGGTTTCTAGTTCTACTAACTATCTATTATTGTGCAAATACATATAATAGACATCCATAGTGCGCCCTACTTTATCCAACAACTTAGTAAGCTTCCATTTACATGAAGAATCAACTTCATCCAGTGCATCCAACAGTTTCTTCTTCAGTGATATCATTCTTAAACCAAAAGGAAAGTGGGGACTCTTTTGGATCGAATCGAGAAGAAATGATGTAGATAGTTATGGCATTTCCCTAGAGAGAAACACCATTGAACAAGAACAACACCCATCACTATCCCATAATGCTCAACGCAGTCATGGAAGTGCCGAGATTTTAGGGAAACACCCATTTTAGTTTCAGCTATTAATGAGTTTTTGGTTGATGAATTAAGTATGTGCAACATGTAACCATAACTATAATAGAATGACAGGGAAGTACATAACCATAATGTTTATAACAACCATTAACCATGATAGCTACATGCTAAACATAAAAACCTGTATGACGATCTGCTCTTACCCTGAGGTCTAGTACTGCATCATTGCCTTAATGATCTACTCCTCTTGCTCCATCTCATCCAACACATTAGCATAATGATGACACAAATTGCAAAAATGACTATCACAATGCATGCATACAATCATATAGACAGCTAACATGCATGCATGACAAACACATTTTGCCCATCCTGTCCAAGTGTTTGAACCTGGAAGCAATGCTGCTACTTTGTGGTATCATATATCACTAAAAGAGAATACAAAACTAGCATGATACCACTCTATGGTATCAAATATCACCCAAAGAGAACAAAAGCTCGCTCTGATACCACCCTGTAACCCCTCCTCACACATTTACCCACTTTCATCAGCTTGCTAGGGTAAGCATGAGCTGAGAGATACTATGACATGATTCAACCTCCTAATTACAATTAAGGAAGTGGAATCGAAAAAATGAAACTTCACTGACCTTCCTAAGGAGCTGCAAGACCCCTATGAGCCAAACAACCACTCAAAGTGCCCATAACCTAAGCTAAACTTCTTCTTCAATGACCTGAACTCCTAGTCACATGCACACACATATATCCGTGCGACTATAGGCCTCTATTCGCATGCATAATCCTTGAAGGTAGCAATCACAATCCCAATTTCTTTGTTTTGAGCTTGAAACTGCGACATTTGAGCCACCTTTTCATTGCTAGACTCTAGATTACTACCTATAACTTGATGAAACTTTCCAAAATAATAAATAACACAAGGATAAAGGGTGTAACAAAACTTGATCGAGGAATTGATCTAACCAAGTCTAACCATGATAGACATTTCATCAAACATTTGGTGAACATGTAATCTACAGGTCATGAATTCATATATGAACATAGGGGTCTAATACTTACTTGAGAATCACCAAGAAGGCCTAATTCCCTCTCAAAATAGTTGCAATAATGCTTGTTAGCTCCTGCATTCATTAAACATTCATCAACTAATCAAAACATTTCAAGAGCCATAACTAGAACCTATTACGAAACCATGGTTATAATTAGCATATAACCAGAATAATAACAATGATATAACAACCATCAAAGCCACATAATAACAAGTATACAAGACTCATGAAATATAAGAGGAAAAGTGCTATTATAAACATATGCAAATTCTGACCAAGTCAAGGACTCTCACGTATCACTTGACCATAGATTGGGCTGAAGAAAAATCTTTCTTTCAGCCAATCACCCCCATGCCATATTCCAAGAATGAATTTGGGATTCATAGAAAAACAACCAGGCTTCCTCAAGCTTTACCACAATCCCACCAAAACCAGTAAATGGACTCTGAGGCCTGAAACAAGAACCTACATAACCAGACTTTACTGCTATCCTCCCATTATTGGTCAATGGATTCCTAGGCCCAAACAACAAACACATACTACCAAGATTTACTGCAATCCCGCAAAAACTGGTCAAGGGATTACTAGGACCCGAACAAGCTTAGATGCCTCTAGATTTCTTCACCAATTTGTTGAGAATTTTCTCATATCAATGGTTAGGATTTACCGCAATCCTTCCATTACCAGTCAAGGGATTCCTAGGACCTTAAGAAATTTCTTGAGAACACCTCTCTTAGTTCTAAGACCATCCATCAGTACAAATCTCAACCAAGTAAAAGAACCCCATCACACCATGGCTATCCGAAAATGGAAAGGAAAGTTGAAACCATGGCCACAACTAGGAAAAACCCATGCCAATGACAACAAGAGAACCAAATACACACATGAATGTACCATGCATGTCCAAACTAGCAAGGAAACCATATATGCAACTCGATACCTGCAAGTCATCCCATTGTAGCTGTTTGATCCAACCATTTCTTGCTTGATCTTTTCTTTCCTTTGCTTTCTTGTCCTTCATTTTCATTCATTTCTCTAATGCTAGAGTGCTCCAAGAATTCTCTAAGTGTGCACGATTATGAGAGAAGGAGAATAGAGATAGAGTTCCAACCCAAAACTGTCAAAAGTCTGTGAGTTGATCCTCATGAGATTTTCTATCATTGAGGCCTCTATTTCCCTCTATTTTTCCTTCAATTTCCTCTTCACATGCAACTTGTGACCTTTCACCTTCCTTTTCTCCTATTTTCCATTATTTTCATAAATAAAATGCCAATTAATGCCTATTTTCCTTTTCAAAGCCTTTGCCAATGCCTTTGCCAATTTCCTTAGCCATAATAAACTGAAAGTGACACCTACTAGGATGTTTTTCCTGCCATTCAACTTGGAATATGTGTCCCATGACCTTGGTCTTTCTTTTCCTTTATTAACTTTATTACATGAACTTTTAATGTGGGGTTGTTATAGTAATGATGACTTTGGATGAAATGAGGCAACAATACACGATGATTGAAATGAATTCATTGCATTTTTTAATGACCTGCAAAAAAAATAGTGGGACATCCTCAATCATTTATCTTCTCTACAAAGAGGTCATATATGCATAAATGACAAACTTGATGAGATGGGGGCTCTCCTAGTTGATGTGGAATTTCATGCCCATTGAGACCTAGCTCCTCCTGCTGCTCTAGGTGCTGGTAATGCACCTCATATTCCCCATTAAAATGTGATGAATGTTGGGTGTCTGTTGTTTCTCTTTTTTTTTTGGGCTATCTAGTCATTTTTCTTCTGGTTATTATGTAAACCTTGGCAATATCGTATTAGTTTTTGCATCAATCTCCTGGCCAACAAACCTAGTTAGAATGAAGCTGAGAGAGTAGTGATCCTCATGTATATCTGATGTAATATTTTCATTAATTGATAGAAAGTTTTGGCTGAAAAAAGGGGCTACTCACAAAAAAACGTATATATTATGGGGATATATTCTAGTAGAAAAAATGATCACAACTATAATGATGGTAACATTAGCCACAAAATATAATTGGATGCTACATCTGTCAGATGTCAAATTAACTTTTCTAAATGGTGATAAAATAAAAGGTCTATCTTGTTCAACCATAAGGATTTGTGAAGAGGGGTCAAGAACATCTCATATATAAGTTGAAGAAAGCCTTATATGAACTTAAACAATCACATAGATCATGGTATGAGAAAGTAAACACCTTCTTCGTTCAACAAAGTTTTATAAAAATTAAAAAATCAACCTAATTTTTATATCAAGTCAAGTGATAATTAACATTTTGCTTTAATAATATTTATATGTTAGTGGCCTAATTATAATATGGAGGGCTACTGATCTAATTGAAGACATCAAAATACAATGGTCACACCTATTTGAGATGAAGGATCTTTGACAATTGCCCTATTGTTTAGGTCTGTTAGTATGGAGAGGCAATGCTAAGACCTTAATCACAAAAAGTGAATATGTAAAGGAATTTCTCAAAAGGTTTAACATATATCAATGTAAGGGACTATCTACTCCATGGAACAAACTGTTAATTTTAGTAATGATGCTAAAGCAAAATAAGTTGATCGTACTTTGTATATTGATAGTTGGTGGAGATTTTAAATTAACTCACCACAACCAGGTATGTTATTGCTTATTCAAGCAGTGTATTTAGTCAATTCATACTCATTGGAATTCTAAGAAATGGGTCGTTCAATAATTACAAGGAATGATTAATTTTAGCATTGAATATACAAATGATTGAAATATCTAGTTGACATGTCATACTGATTCTATCTGGGCTGCTAATCCAAATGATAGGAGGTCTACTTTTGGATATGTATTCAATATAGGATCTAGAGCTATATCATGGAACAATGAGAAGCAACCAACTATTTCACTATCATCCACAAAAGTCAAGTTCAAAACATTATGTAGTGTTACCTATGTGGTAGTATGGCTCAGGGGAATCCTTAAAGATGTTGTAGAAGAGAAACAAGTACCTACAATTATTAAGTGTGACAACCATAGTTCCATCAAACTTATAAATAACCTAGTGTATCATGGCACGTCAAAGTATATTAAAATATATAGAAAAAAGAAATTGACTTGGCATATTGCACTACCAATGAAAATGTGACTAACATATTTACTAAGCCGCTTGAAAATGATAAATTTGAACATAAATTTGAAACTTGTAGAAACATATTGTGTGTTGTAGAAAATTCATTTCTTGATTAAAAGGGACTATTAAGAATAATCGATAATGTAAAATAAATAAGAAACACAAACTAGTTATGCTAGAATCACTTCGAGAGTGTCTAGGTTTAGAGTTGGTTATGAATTCAATTTTTTCTATATATTGTAATTAGTTTCAAGTGATGAATTCAATTCAATTTTTTGTTTTTCTGTATGAGACTAATAATCTGTCCAGGTATGTTCTCTATTTATCTAGAAACAATATTTTTGATAGACAATTACATTCAATTTGTATATATTTCATGATTTAAAATCATAATATTCTTCACAAATTTCAAATAAGGTAAAAAAATATTATTAAAAATGGATAAAAAGTTAATTTAGTGTCCATACTTATAAGGGATCAAATTTGAAGAGAGGGATTACATTTCAATTTGAAGGGTTAACTTCATTTTAGCTTTTCCATATTGGCAAGTTAAAATAAGTTATTCTTTTCATATTAAAATGAAAAATAATCTAAAATTTCATGTATATTTTATATATAACACCACATATGTAGACCTCAAATTAAAAGTAATATATTGAGGCCAAAACTTGAGGTACATTTGAACAAGTACACATAGATGACACTACTTGAACAATATTATAGTGTATATACCAATCATATCGAGCAAATTTAATAGGATAATTTATTTACAGTATATATAGGAATGATATGGAGGGAATTCAATTGGACCATTCACTATTAGTTTATATAAGAATTATATAGAGGGAATTCAATAAGACCAATTATTATTTCATCTCTTGGAAGCCATTCCGTAGATATACTCACTCTTCATTTTTCTTAAAGGATAATAAATCAAACAATTGCAAAGAATCTTTTTAAGGAAAATCAAATATAATGAAACTCTTCTTCTTTCTTACAAGGTAATTTTTCTCATAAATCAAGCAATTGAAAATAGTTTTTTAATGACAATCAAATATAGTATTATTTTATGGATATCACTTCAAGAGGAAGGGAAAAACAACTACTATTTACAAACCTCAACAAGACAATTTCCCATAAAAGAAATATAAGTTACTAGAATATTTTTTGTAGGCCTAATGATTTTTAGACATGTGCATTTCTACAAGAGAACACAAAAATAACATTATTTTTTGTCAATAAAAATGAATGTTTAAATTGAACACTAATTAAATGTTGAATTTATGAAAATAAGGAATCAAACTAGCATTGGATTAATTTGGATGAATCCAAGCATGTATTATTGATAAATCCAAAAAGGTGGAGTAAGGAATAAATGCAAGCAAGCAAAATAGGGAGTAAATACAAGCTAGTGGAGTAGGTAGAAAGAAGATCTACTCATGGAACCCCTAAAAGATTGGTAAATTATCATTTACAAATCTAAGTAGCAAGAGAATGGAGAAATGACTTGAATTAGAATAGTCTCTCTTTTGTGCAATAAGATGATTCACCACAACAAAACATTTGACCTTTAATGCCCTCACGATGTAACTTCAATAAATAAATAATATATATGTACATGAATTTCATTACAATAAAATTCTATTATATAAAAATGATAACATTTTTTTTTAGTTATGTTATTAGAAAATATTGTTAACATTCTTATTTGTTTAACTATAATAATATAGTAGAGTTGAGGCTTCTGTGATCCATATCAAATTTATGAAAGATTTTTTTGGCAAAAATCACATTAGAAACCATTTTTTATATATAATAATATAATAAAAAAATAGGTTAAATAACCAAAAAAATTATAATATTTAAATTTTTATTAATTCATTAAATTTAAATAAAATAATGTTAAATAAGACCGTTATAAAAATTTCCTTATATCCAAAGTAATTCCAAATAATTTTAAATTCCAAAGTAATTCCAAAGTAATTTTATTTTCAAATTTAAGAAGATATTTTTTATTTTAATTTTGATTTGTATAGGAAATAATTTTATCCTTATCTATTACACGGCAGAAAGCTGGACAACACTTTTAAACACTAAACCCTACACCTTATTACACAGTTTCGTGAGGATTCTTCGCCAATATTAAATCTCCATCTCGGGGTCGAAGTCGAAGTCGAAGTAATGAAAGCAACACATTTTAAAATATTCCAAGATTTCTTTTTCAATCTCGTTTTAAAGTAATCAAGTCTTAGCGCGAACGTTTACTTTGCTGTTGCAATAAGGAGATTAGTGTGAGTTTCTAGATGACGGCGACGGGGCCGGGACTTCCATAAAAATGATTCGCTAGGGTTTGGGCAATTTCTTTTACTGACATAATTTGGTTTAGGTTCCAACAATGATTTTATGTTATTTTGTGCAAGTAGGTGAGATTTGGATTTTTTTTTAAGAGTTTTGGAATATTTTAGAATTTTATCATAATAATTTTTTTTTTAGCATTATGTAATGGTGAGTTTTGGATTTATGGTAGATTTTTGGAATATTTTAAAATTTTATTATAATTTTTATTTTCATTATATAATATGGTGATGAATGAACTTTTCTTTATATTTATGATGAATTTTTAGAATATTTCTGAATTTGACTAGCAACAAGCCATGCTAATTTTTTAACCTATCGGTAAAGGATATTCTTGAAATATACAATTGCATTAAAGAAAAATATCTTAAAATAATTAACATATAATTAGCACAACCATATTAATAAATATGTTTGATAAACACGAATAAGCACATCTGAAACACAGATATCAATCATGTTATTATGCATAATTTTAATAAAAACAAATAACAACATTAATAATATTTTTTTACTATATTATATTATCTATTATATAAATAATATAATAATAATAAATAAAGATAAATAACAAAATCATATTATAGTTAATTTACCTTATATTATAATAATTAATAATAATGATGAATAATTACAAAATAAATATTTTAAAACATGAAATAATAATTTAAAATCAAAACTATGCTTATACACAACAATCTGATCTTCAAACACGTCGAGGGAGACCTTAACTTTACACCAAAAAAAACACTGTTATATATTTTCTTATATATAAATGAATGTTATAAATAATAATGAAGAACTTATCATGGATGAACTTATTAGAATTTGAATAATCTCAAATCTTTAGGAAATTGGTGGATGCTAATCTAATCTTTTTAAATTTATTAAAAGTAATAGACAATTTTGCTAAATAAAAATTGCTTATATATAAATGAATGCTATAAATAATAATGATGAACTTATCATGGAGAAACTTATTAGGATTAAATAATCTCAAATCCTTAAGAAATTGGTGGGTAGGGAACCAAGTGGTACGAATGTAATTTTTTAAATTTATTAAAAACCAATGCAACCTAACAAATTTTGTAATAACCTACAGTCATTGATAAACATTAAGACTAAGCATATGTTGAGCATATATGTTTGAGAATCAATCCAAATCTTCAATTAAAATAAAATAAAAAGATTAACAAACTATTTTTCATAAAATAAAAAGATTAACAAACTATTTTTCATCTAAAGTTCATATACATACACTTATCCAACTTTTAATAATTATAAATTAATTAAAAACCAAAATTAACTTTTGTAATGAATCATCTAAAAAATTAAAATACAACTAATTTTTTTTTTTTAATCACTAAATTAATTAGTTACTACTTTATGGTTTAATTTACAAATTGAAAAAAATTTGTATGCTTAATTTTGAATGAGTTGAAGGTGAGTTTCCTCTGTAATTTTATTGTCCAAATACACCAATTTAAAAACTCTATTTTTAAAATTCAAGTTTAGTATTTCACGTTTTGAATCTGAAATAAAGGAATTTTGCTTAAATTTTGAGTCCAAAACGGAAAACATCCGCGGTAACTATTAGTTTTTTTTAACAATTTCTCTTCAAATTTGACGGGAAAAGAAGGAACAAAATCTCAAATTAACATATCAGACTGTTTAAAATCTATGTTTTTTTTGGTTAGAATTTAAATGGTCGAGGGAAATTACTTTTTCCCACCTGAATCTAAGGTACAATTTTGACCTAAATTGTTTTTATTATTTTAACAAACTGTATAAATAGATGAAGTGGCTTGGACAACTTTTAAAAGTAGAAAATTTTTAAAAATTAAACCATTCAAATTCAAAGTTTTTAAATACCATTGCTGAATTTAAATTAAAATGGATTATAAAAAACACAGAAATTAGAGTAGTTTAAGGTGGCGAAGTTTTTATTTACAAAAGAATAGAAAATCTAACATGATTTCTATAAAATCTAGAAGAAAATTTTGGAAATCTGGGTTATAGTGGTCAAGCTTTAAAATTTTGGGTAAGAAAAGAAATTTTTTTATAATGCTGAATTAATTTCAGCCATAAAAACTATTCAAATACTCCCAAAGTCAAATTTATTTAAAGAAAAATAACCAAATTCACATTCCCATAGCTTCTAAACAATAAAAAAAAATAATGTATTCTTAAACTATGCTATTAAAAAATTTTATTATAATTTTTTTTTTTTTTATAAACATCCATACAATTTGTTTGAATTAAATGAAAAAAAAAACTTACTTGTAACCATGTCAGCTTAGTTGTGAGGGATTATATAAAGCATATATAATTTACAGTTGTGTATTGTACCTGGAGGAAGTTATAATTCAATAAAAGATTTTTTTTGGTTTTAAAATTTTTTTTTAAGATGATTATTAAGTATATAAAATAAAAAACAATGTAAGCCCTAATTATCTCACTAATTTGAATTAGCTTTTTAACTCCAAAAATACAAAAATAAAAAATATCTATGCTCGACAGAATAGAGAAGTGTTAGGTGGATGTTAAATTACTTTTAACTCCAAAAATACAAAAATAAAAAATATCTATGCTGGACAGAATAGAGAAGTGTTAGGTAGATGTAGAGTGAAAAGCCTTAACATAAGAAATTATTGCCATGCTATTTGAAGGAATTTAAAGAGTTTGTTTAACCAATCAATAAAATATTTAAATTATTTATTTATTTATTTTTTGATTATTTTTTAGTTTTTATAGGTTTTAAATTAGGGTGAAAGTAAGTTAATCTGGAAGTTTTGATTTTATGAAATTTATTTGAATATTTTTCTAAATAATATTCATTGAGTAGAGGCTTATTTACAGGTTAGTATGATGTTTCTTAAAAAATAAATTAAATAACTATATAAAACATTTAAATATTGTTATCTCATAAAAAAATTTGCAACTTATTTAGATCCATCTAAGGTCAAGTTAGATTAAGATGAATTTATGCCGTAGTATAATAACAATAATAATATATATTCAATTTGTAACTTGATATTTTAGAGAAATTTTCTTTTAATTCAAATTTATATATGGAAATCTAATCAATTATAATATATGTACATTGTTTATTTGGGCCTTGGGCCTTGTCTAACGGGAAGAATTGTCTCTATGGTTGAAAGTGGTTGGAACCAGACTAATTTTTTTTCAAAAAATCTAACATTAGCAGTGTTTGAATCATGTTTTTATGATGGAAATAGATTCAGCACCATCAAAAACTTCTAATACCCCAAAACCTTAAAAGCTTACTATTATAACCTAGATTTACAAACTCATGTTAAAACTCCCATAATTTTCAAATTAGCTGGCTGGTTGGCTGGTTACACTACGACATATGGATCTGCAACTGGATTTTTTAAATAATTTTTCTAATCCAAATTCATATATGGAAACCGAATTAGTTTGAGAGTAGGGCGTATTAGGTGAATGGCGTAGAGTCGGTAGCGCAGACATCGAGAAATTACGACCGTGCTATCCCACTGAGGGAAGAAAAATAATGCACACCGTGCAACCAACGAAATAGAATGTTCAAACAAATCTGTTCTGTCTTTTTTAATCCTGTTTAAACAAATAATCTGTTTTATCTTTGTAATCCTTCCGACGGTTCATACATATCAATATGAAATCAACCGGAAGTTACGTGAATATTCAACCGATTTCAAGAATATCTATGGAGAAAAATAAAACGTTTTTGTCATCACATTACCAAACTCCATCGAGCTGTGGCTCATCTCGCATACCCCATTCAAATTTTTATTTAAGACGGCGCATAACAGTATCGTGGCAATCAAAACATCATCACAAATCTCAAAATATCCTCACAAATGGGTTGTCACGCCATGTATATATTATCCTTAGCCTAGAGCTTAAAATAGAGCGAGATTGTGTGTTGAACACTGGCCTTGCCATAGACTGGTGGGAGTTCTGGTAATCCTGATTCGATTCTTAATGCAAAAGTGATTCCTGTTAGTTGCAATGGTGAGGATGATGGAGGGAAAGGACGTGTTTGATTTGGCTAAAAGAGTGGCCAAGGGAAGATGGTTTGTGGTTTTTGTGTCATTTCTTATTATGTCCTGTGCTGGTGGCACCTACATATTTGGGATCTATTCAGGAGTAATCAAAACAGCCCTGGCCTATGACCAGAGCACTCTGGATACCTTGGGATTTTTCAAGGATTTGGGTGGAAATGTTGGGGTCGTTGCAGGTCTCATCAATGAAGTCAGTCCTCCCTGGGTTGTTCTCTTAGTGGGAGCCATCATGAATATCGTTGGGTATTCTATGATATGGTTGTCTGTGACCCGACGAGTTGCAAAGCCCAAGTTATGGCAGATGTATTTGTATATGACCATCGGGGCTAATTCCCAGACATTTGCCAACACAGGATCTATGGTTACCTGTGTCAAGAATTTCCCGCAGAGCCGGGGAGTTGTGTTGGGGATTCTGAAAGGATTTGTGGGTCTGAGTGGAGCAATGTTTAGTCAGATATATCATGCTGTTTATGGAAATAGTGCCAGCGGATCTGCTGGTGTGATTTTGCTGCTGGGCTTGTTGCCCAGTGTAGTTTCTCTGATTGTTATGTTTATAGTTCGTCCCACAAAGGAGACCACAGAAAAAAATGAACTGAGGCGATTCTACCATTTTCTTTACATAGCTCTGGGATTGGCAGGGTTTCTCATGGTTCTCATCGTGGTTGAGAATGGCTCTGACCATTTTTCAGTTGCAGGCTACAGAATCGTAGTTGCGATTATTGTGGTTTTCCTTTCTCTTCCTCTCGTGGTGATTACTAAGGCAGAGATGGACAAAAAGAAGCAGCAACAGATTTCTACCAACAGCTCAACCGTAGAAATTGAAGTTACAGATCATGCCAAAATCATTGTGCGTACGAAAGTAAATGAAGAGAAGGAAGCCCAAACCCAACATGACCCCAATGAAGGAATGTTGCTGAGAAGCGCAGAATATACTGATAATCACAACCAAACTGTGAGATCTTCTCTTGGATCACGTATTGTGAAATTGTTCAAAGGTCCCAAAAGAGGAGATGACTTTACAATTCCTCAAGCTCTAGTAAGCATCGATATGCTGATCCTGTTTGTGGCCACTACTTGCGGGGTTGGATCAACTCTGACCGCCATTGATAACATGGGACAGATCGGGAAAGCTCTTGGCTACACTCAACAGAATATAACTACCTTTGTTGCTCTTATTAGCATATGGAATTTTCTAGGCCGTGTTGTTGCTGGTTTTTTATCAGAAATTCTTCTCCAGAAGTATAGATTTCCCAGGCCGCTGATGATGACCATAGTTTTATTTATTGCTTGTATTGGGCATCTTTTCATAGCTTTCGCTCTTCCTGGTTCTTTGTACGTTGCATCCATCATAATTGGACTTTGTTTTGGAGCTCAGTGGCCAGTATTGTTTGCTGTTATCTCGGAGCTTTTTGGTCTCAAGTATTACGCTACTCTCCATAATCTTGGAGCAGCGGCAAGCCCCTTGGGATCTTATCTTCTGTCTGTCAGAGTTGCGGGATACTTGTACGACCAAGAAGCAAGAAAGCAGTGTGCTGCTCTCCGGAATTGTAAGGAGATTACTTGCACCGGGCATGAATGTTTTCGGCTTTCGTTTATCATTATGACGGTGGTGACCTTTTTTGGAGCTCTGGTTTCTGGCATTCTTGTTTTGAGAACGAGGCAATTCTACAAGACGGATATATATGCCAAGTTTCGAGAACAAGAAAACTCAGCGTCATCGCAATCCGATAATCAGAGAAATGTACAAATGCTCAATGTTGAAATCCAGAGAGCAGCAATATAGCTTATTAGGGGTATAAAAATTAGCGAAGTAGGTGTGTCAAAATTGCGAATAAGCATGCCTAAGAATATGCATTCGAGCTTGCTTTGTGTGAACTGCAACTCGAGCGGGGTGGTATCTCTTCTAAGACGCACAAATTATGATGTTGGAACTGCCTGAATTTTCGAAAGCTAATTGCATAACTTTAGCTTGCAGTTTTATCAATACCTTGCCGTACTGGTACCTGTCTTCATATTGTTCAATGGTTCAGCATAATTATTGTACCTACCTATATTAATCATACTGTTCAACTTTTCAGCTTCCCAATAAAAAATCGCAGTAGTCTATAACGCGACTTTTTGAAAGCTTTTCCGGCGGATTTTTCCGGTCAAAATCTGGCAACAATTCATTGGAATCCCAAGTTTCATAGCTAGTTTCTGCACAATCAATGACTCTCAGGGTTTTGCAGGGCGTTGAATCCAAATATGCAGTTAAAAAACCATTTTAACTGCTAAAAATCAAGATTTAACCTCATTTCTTCCGCCGGATTCCGTCACCGAAATCTCCAAAAGTCGCATTATAGACAACTCCTAAAAAATCTGGAGGTGGTACATCAATAGTATTGATGACTGGATCTCATTTAACATGGAAAAATATAGAGCCATCACCATATCTCACGGAAAGAGCTATTAATATTACACAGGGATATGTTTAAATTTATTATTTATTTTAAAAATTTTAACAGAAATATATATATATGTTTTCGATTGTTGTTATTTATGATCCCACTACCTCTGAGCGCTCTGTATTTGATTGTATTTGAATCATCTATGGTTATTTATGATCCCTCTAGGTCTGTGCACTCCGTATTTGAGCTTTCCCTTAATTTGGACTTTAGGTTTTGGTATATTGTGAAATAGTCTCTTTTTCAAATCCTCAACATTAATCGCAACTGTTCAAATGATCTCCACACTTATGTAGATGTTTTTCCTCGTGATTGTACGTTGGCCTTATTTGTCTTTGCTGTATGATTAAGATTGTTCGGTTGTTTTCAGAGGTTGCATTTGGCATTGGGTATTGCAAATAGAGATTTTAATTCTATATTTTTATGAAATATTCACAGACTCAACATATGGTTTCGAAGTTGCTAACTGGTGACAGTTTGGCTTAAACGGTGCATATTAAGGTAATGAAGTAGGAGGTTAATTAATGGATTCATTGTTAATGACTTTGGTTTGATTGCCAGGTGGCACTTGGTCAAGTGTTTAGCATGGTTATCAATGTAGTCAAAACCTATGGGATACTCTCCAACGCCATTGTCGTCTTTTGATTATTTTTTCAAACATAATTTTCTTGCTTTGTCGTTCTGTCATGAATTTACTTTATCTGTTGTGCAAATCTATTTAGTTTTCTAGATCGGCATATTCAGCCGTCTTAGGGAATTTTTTGTCACGGAACTTAACAGTTAATGGAAATCCAAATACTCTAATTGAACATTAGATATTTAACATGGAAATTTTGAAAATATATCAAATGTTGATATTATATTTTACAAATAAATGGAATTAACTAAACAACATAGGTGTTAAAGTCCATTTGCCTACTTGAAAAAGTGAAATTATATGCCGGCAATATTTGTGATTTAGAGTAGGTTAATGATTTTGATTTTTTTAATTTTCAATTGCGCTATGTTTTAAAATCACTTTGTTGTTATCATTATTATTTAAAAGAAAGAAATAATAAGGAAAATACTTATCATTATCATCATTATTATTTAAAAAAATAAAAATGGAAAAAATTATAAGATAGATTAAGTTAACTATATATTAATAATTTACTGGAAAAATATTATTATAAAACATGTGGGAAGAGAATTTTCCTCGCACCTATAATAATTTAATCTATTATCAATAGAAAATGCCACTCATTAAAATATTATTTCCTTGAAGATGTGATCCTTTTCCCATAATTTAGTATTTGCGGATACAATCTAATCGCAGGTGCCTTTCACATATTTTAGGATTTGCAATTCAATCTAATTGTAAGTGAAAGTACCTTTTTCATATTAAATAATAAAAATAATGTTATTAAAAATAAATGAAAATGATTCATGGTATTGCTGTAATGACCAAACATTTTACGTAAATAAATTATTTATTTACCTTTATAGGTAAATATAAAATAGAAATTATTATTTTCTTAAAAATATGAAAATATTATTTGTTGAAAAATTGAATAATATGAATTGCATAATATATGTGTACACAGTAACTTTATGTGAAAAGTTATTTTCTCTTCTTGCTTAAAGATAAAAGAAAAAACGGTTGCCAGCTTACTAGGGGAAACCCTAATTGTTTTCTCTTTCCCATAGAAAAGGGGAAAGAGGAAAAGAGTCGGGTTGTTAGAAGAACAAACGGGAAGAAAAGAGAGGGCACTGAAGCAGAAGAGAACAGTGCTACGTCTGGTGAGGACCAGATAGCACAGGCACAATTGTGCTTCATATTGCTGACGCTGTGGCCGGCAAGAGAGCTTGGGGGAGAGACTCAGTTCGGACGACTGGTCTCGTGGCTGGGAGGATATCAAGCATTAAATCATCTTCTACATGTTGTAGAAGCGCAGAGGATAGAGGATGAGGAGATACAGGTAAGTATTTTCAGTTTCCATAAAATCTGGAAGATTAGATATTACCTTGTATTTCTGAGAGTTTGATTATAATTACTGTAAGTATTACTTTTATACTATGATTCAGAACCTGGGGTATTACTGGAATCGATATTGGTAATGAATAACGTCTCTGTTCTCTATATATAACAAAAGAAAGAAAACAGAGAACTAAAACCTGAACATTATCCAGTACCTTACTTTCTGACAATTCAAATTGTATTCAATGAAAGAGACAGTAATTATTAAGTGCAAGAATAGAAAAGAACCGTTCCTAATTAACTGGGTATGAAAATAGGAATATAGATAATCATAACTGTACTACGTAAATAGCACAGGAAAATAGCAATTTATACCTGACGAATAATTCAGGGAGCAGTGACTCATACTCTGCCAATAACGATACAAATACTGAAAGAAATGAACAAAATAATACACATATACCTAGAATGAGTTACATTACGGGTATAGCAGCTAAAGAAGACAATTACTATATACTGTAAAATATATATTCCAAGGTCGGAATGACAATACAAACCCTCTCGAGAATCATAAGTTTAGATAAATGATGCAAGAACAAACACTGTAACAAAATCATAATGTAAACATTGTCGAGACAACCGTCCGACTATATCAACTTTAGGAATAAGTGGCTGGCGGAATACACAGCTGGGTACCACCTGGTAGCATGGAGCTACAGTATGGCGCTGAGAAAGGAATTAATTAAACCAGTGAATCATATTAGCTGCTCTGTAAGTAAACTCATTAAACGATAAAGCGAGGAGATAAATACTGAAGAATTATGGCCTGAGCGCTCAACAGTTCAACATCATCTAATGATGAGGAAAATTGATGACCCACGTGGAAGCGGGATCATCATCGAGTCGTAACAGGCTTTCCCCTAAATAACCACGCATATACATATCAGAATCATGAAGAAAGGTCGGTAGCTCGTACAGGAGCAAGCCATTATCAAACAATAACAGGCATTTTCATAAATGTCAACATATCTATATATCATTTAGTCATGAGAGAGACGGCAGCCCTTGAGGGAGTAGGGCCATCAACAAAAAACAACAGAGCACTTCATAAAACCAGATAAATAATACGTGTCTAATTATGAAAAGACTCGGTGGCTCATAGGAAGCAACACCATTTACTATTAGAACATCCACATGTCAAAACATTAACAATGCATTAAGTACAGTAACAAATCGATGACCTGTTCGGGCAACTTGGGACAAACCCAGAATTCATAATGCATTAAACTGTAGCCAAATGATACCGAGTTCATTACATAACAAATCGTACTGAGAATCGAATAATTACAATAAAGAACAGAGTCTAATCGAGTGTTGAACTTGACCCCATAGATCTGAATCCCTCGAACAGTTTCAGAGGAAAGCTGTAAATAAATGTAACCCTATTTAAAAAAGAACAACCTACACCATTCGGCAACCTGGGATTAACCCTCAGGACAAATGGTAAACATTGAACAAGAAGAGAGGCTCTGCCCGAAGAGGAGTCATTACGCCAAGCTACAACAGAATCGACAAAAACCCTGACAGAGGAAGAACAATAATAAGCCGGACTCCGAGATTGAGCAACCGATAAATCTTTCGGGCGGTAGAACTCTTACCTGAAGAGGAGCATTGACGGCAGAAACCCTGCACCATCCTCGTCATGACGGCAGAAAACCCTGCACCATCCTCGTCATCATGGCCTCAATGAATTGTTACCCTGTTCCAGCCAACATTGATCGAGGGTAGTTAGCCATATTCACAAATTATAGTGGAAAAGAGAACCAGTACAGTAACGAGGTTAAGGATATGTGTATTACCTATCGGCCAGATGAAAGTTCAGGGTGGGAGACAATAATGGCTCCACCGTCAATCGATCCCGTCGCTGTAACACATTCGAAAGCACTGATGAGATGAGCTAGGATAGCCTATGCCATTGGCACCCTGGTGTGGAGGCGACGCCAGAGAAAGGAGCTGCTCTGTGGAACTGGAGCAGCGTGCAAATGACACAAAACCGCATGAATGAAACCCTAAGTACCTTACCACCAAGGTGCCTCAACCCTCCACCGTCCGATCACTAGAACTCATCCTGATCGTCTGTTACTGTGGAAATCCCGAGGAAGGTGTAGCGGAGCTGTAACATTAAATTCCACAGCTACCAAACCCAAAATATCAGTGGAGCGGATCGAGGGCGTGGACCGAGGAGCCAGCTGTCTCACGCAGAACACTTAGACATGCCGCCAAACTGATATAATTATGTATTGTATAAATGACCAAGGACAATCAAACGTCATGTTTTCGCCAATAGATATATATGCCGGGTTATTGCATTAATCAATGTATCAGTTAATACATTAATCAAATTACCATGATGGTGTTATCGTGTAGATACATAGGTAAAATATTTTTTATTTATTTATTTATGTAATGTTAATGTGTAGAGGGATATGACAATTGCTCTATGTTATTTATATGAAAAACAACTTATTTAATGGAGAAATTAAATTAGTCTAGATTTATTTTTGTTGGATGTTATATTTAGATTCATTTTAGTTAGATATTATATCTAGATACATGATTAGCTATAAAATAAATAAATAATTAAATTATACGGATTGATCACTTACAATGTGTCTCCAAATATTTGAACCCATGCATTTGGGGAAACAATTTTTTACCAAACCACTTGAGTTAAGACCCTTTGAATTTCATATTCAAAAATTGATAATAAATAATGAAATTATTGATGATAGGCATGGTATAATATTTACCATATTCACTCTACTTTTGGTATAATGTTACCATTATTAATTTCTAATGTTCCAATTAAATTCAGTCCATCATATAAATTAAATGGTGGTAAACTTGGATAAGATTCAGAATCCATAACACAAAAACATATTACTTCAACGATACATCTCCACATTGGCCTAAAATTTAAGAATAATAAAAATTGGATTAAATTATAACGTTCATTTTTAATAATTTCTTATTATTAATTATATATGAGTTAAACATATATGTATTTAAAAAAAATATAACAAGATCTTGAACTATGAATATTTGTCCCCACTTTACCATGGAGGTTCTTCACATGTAATTAGGCTCTATTACAATACCATGGACCAATATCATGGCTTATCAATCCCACAAGCTCCAAAAACATAATTCATTTCATATGACACTTGTTTATATGACATATTTCGAAAAGGCTGATAGTCATCAATCC
Source organism: Pinus taeda (assembly GCA_000404065.3). NCBI lineage: Eukaryota > Viridiplantae > Streptophyta > Pinopsida > Pinales > Pinaceae > Pinus > Pinus taeda. The sequence continues at coordinate 26,572 of APFE030648646.1, read as the reverse complement.
ATCATAAATATCAAAACCCTCAATGCATAGTACATCTCACATTGTTAAAATTTAAAATTCATAAAAACTAACTAAATTTATTTCAATATAATAATAATTATTATTATCATTAAATAAAAAAATCAATATAAAAGTTACACACACACACACACACACACACATATATATAAAGAGACATGGAACACTATCATTAACCATGAATGGTTAACCCCATTTACCATGAAAATTCTCAACATATAAATTCTCAACATATAAATAGGTTTTGTTGAAAAATGTGCCCAATACCATAGCTTATCACTATTGCAAGTCCAAAAAACCATATTTCACCATATACTACTATGAATATTTTAGAATATTCTATGGATAGACATCAATTTATAATCAGCATCAAAACACTTGTTGCTAAAATTAAAAAGGCCGAAAAAACTAATTAAATTATTCTTATTAAGTATAAAAATAATATATATACATATGAAACACTACTATGAATATTTTAGAATATTCTATGGATAGACATCAATTTATAATCAGCATCAAAACACTTGTTGCTAAAATTAAAAAGGCCGAAAAAACTAATTAAATTATTCTTATTAAGTATAAAAATAATATATATACATATAACAGATATTTTTAAGTATGGATATTATAGCCTACGATGGTCATTATCATATGCCTCCGCTTCACATGAAACTTGTTTATATGGTGCATTTTTTAATTAATCAATTTATTTATAAGAGAAAAAATGGTATAACTACTTTGAAGATAAATCTCAATATTTGATTTGTGTATACTAATAATAATATTTCAGAATATTCCATGGAGGTTAAATCCCTAACATCGACCTAATAATTATTGATAAGTAAATTAAACGTAATAATTATTCATAATTAAATTAAAATTGTGGAATTCCTATTCCATAATAAACATGCTTATCAATATAATTATCGCTAATTAAATTAAAATTTTGGAAACCTTATGTCACTCAATTTAATTAAAAGTGTAGAAAAAGCATAACTATTTTGAGATAAATTTCAACCTTTAAGTAGTCACTACTATTAAGAATATTCTAGAATATTGCGTGTAGGTTAAATCTCTACCATACACTTAATAATTATTGATAATTGAATCAAAATTCTTGAAACCATATTTCAAAATAAACGCATCTATCATTATAATTAAGAATATAACTAGCACATGCATTAGACATTTCGTTTTCTTACATGAAAATATTTAAACCTTCTTAATACATATAATTATATACATAGGTCCATCTTAAATGTCGATCTATCAAGAACAAAAAAAAACCCAATTTCCTAAGAAATTAAATAATAAAAAATAATACACCTGAATTAGAATACATCAGAAAATTTAGTGGAAACATTTCCCCATATGAAAATGTCGAGTATTCATGATGCATTATGAATAAAGTTTAATATTTTTACTAATTTCATTTAATAAGAGACCATTAGAAAATTATGAATAAAGTCAATCCTTTTAGTAATTTTCGATTAATAAGATATCATTATTTTTCTAATTTAGTTAATATTATTAATAACTTATGAACAAAGATAAGCATGGATCACTTTTTTATTACGAACACGTTAAATAAACTTTGTTTTATGGGACCAATGTGTTAAAAAATTAGAGAAAAGGAAAATTAAGATATTATAAGGAGGTTATCAATCTTATTTTAGAAGATTAAAAGTATATCTATTTTAATTAATGTACAGAAAAAAATTAACCTTACTAAAATAAGAATCAATTCTCATAAGCTTTATAGTCAAAATATGTGACACTAAAATAGTTGAAGATCAAAAACATTTTCTTTTAAATTGCTTTACAAATACTAAAATTATATATCAATTCCAAAATATTTATTACATTACTAATCTTTTCAAGTTTTTATGTCAATGATTTTGAAAAGTTTCCTTAACACTTTTATAACACAAATAAAATTTAATAAATTAATAATTTATTTGAGTTCACTTCGCGAATAAAAATTTGAACCTTGAATCCTGTTATTTACTTCATATTTCATATAATAGGAATCACCAATTAAACCTCCATTAAACTAAAATTTAAAAAACCAATTTAATGTCAATAAACACTAATCATTTTACGCTCGCTATTACTATAATATATATATATATATATATATTTCTTAATAGAAAATATAAAGGCACCTAATTTCTTGTAGAATTCTTTCAAAAACTGATATCAAATATAACCTGAATATAGGAATTGCGTCTCTACGAGGCATCCCCGATTCAATCATCGATATCACTGAATCTCAGTAACTTTCTCGACTCTTTATCTATATTCTTCAACGTAATTAGTCGTATCATTAGAATTATAGTTAATGTTGGCAAATCACCAAAAACGTGGTCATTCTTGACCACAAAGCCACTCGTGGTTTGATGGGGTGCTTTACCAGTTTTATCAAATGATGGTTAGATGTCATTAAAAAAACGTGTTTGAAGATTAAGGTAAACTATCCGATTCTTTTCATTGAATCTTAAGTCTAAATGTTTTTTAGAACTATATTCGAATTTTCCATCATTTAAATTTTAAATTTTTTGGGTCAATATAAACGTAGATGGGCAGTATATAATAAATATAAATCATTTTATTGAAATTATGAGAACTGACATGTATTTAATGAAGTCAAATATCAAAGAAAATATTGGACATTTTTTATTTTTGGTGTTAATATTTTTACAAATGGCTACCAATAATGAGATTGATTTTGAATAATCATAAATGACTATGCTATAATAATATGTTTTAATCATAAATGACTATGCTATAATAATATGTTTTTGGGTAAAATATTCTTGAATATAATTTAAGGATAAAATCCATTTGGAGGTGCAATCGTAGATATTATAACAACAAATAGTTTTGGAAGGCCACTCTAAGGAATTGGCTAGCAAAGAAACCAAAGTCCTCTACAAATTGGAAGAAAGATGGAAGTGAGAAGACATTTTATTAAAAAAAATCTCGAGTTAAATGGCTTAAAGAAGGGGAGAAAAAATGTGTTTTTTTTCACAAATATATGCTTAAACATTATCATCACAACATGATCTTCTCCTTGATGAGCTCAACAGGGCAGCGTATAATAAAACACACAAATCTAAAATGACAACTTACTTCCTTCTACAAGCACCTCTTAAAGGAATCCTCCCCTAATAACCTCCCGGTAATAGGGAAAATATTATCACACCTTCCAAGAATAGTCGTAGAAGAACATAATGTAGCTCTAATGAAGGAGATCACTATTTAGGAAGTGTAAGAAGCATATATGAGCTTCCCAAAGAATAAAGTGTTGAGCCCTGATGGATTCACCTCAGTCTTCTTTCAGGCATGCTAGTCATTTTTTGGGGAAGAAATATTAGCTTTGGTGGAGGAATATCAAAGAACTCAATCTCTATTACCTAGTCTCAATGCTAACGTTTCTAACTGTCCTTCTTAAATCTTCACAAGTTGTTGGTCCACACATATTTTGGCCACTAGCCCTTTTCATTTTCATATATAAAATCCTTTCTAAAATATTTACGAGCAGATTGAAGCCTCTACTCCCCTTCCTAATTTCATAGGAGTAGCCCAAATACGTGGAAGGAAGACAGAAAAATTTTGGATGGAATAGTGATTTCTCATGAAATAATTCACTCCATGAAGAAATTTAAAAGTGCAAGTATGATAATAAAACTGGATTTCTCAAAAGTGTTTGACAAAACAAACTAGTCATACTTGTTCCATGTGTTCAAAGCTTTTGGATTCTTATAACAATGGAAAACATTGGTAGAATCTTTGTTTTTGTCCACCTTTTTCTCCATTTTGATAAATGGCTCTCTCTCAGCAACCTCCAATCCTTCACAGAGTATTCAACAAGGAGACCCCCTTTCCACCAACCTCTTGAAAATAGCAACAAGAAATGCTAAATATAGAAGTGCTAAATTTAGAATTGCTATAAACAACATTTCGAGATACCTTCCTATTTTATTCAGTTCCTAAACTAAAATAGTGAAGTAAAATTCAAATTTGATCTTAGGAGTTGTTTGTAAAATAATTAATTAATTCACCATGAGTTAGTTAGTTGTAGAAAATCAAACATGAAGTCTATGTGGGGACATGCAATAATATCTCCATTGATTAAGGAATTTATCCTTCAATTAAAGAGATAAGGATGATTTCTAACATTGAGTTGTAATTAGTTGGCTCAGTTAACTGAGTCAAGTCTAGTTAGATTAAATCAAACAGGGTGTTGAATTAATTGAGTTCAGTTAGTTAATGCGTGCATGCATGTAACTGCTGCACTTCAGATAACTGGATATTCTTTCATAAATAACTCATGCATGTCAATTCAGACAGAGACCCAGTTGAGATTAGATGGAGGGGCAATGTACTATTAGTTTCTAGAATATACCATTATGAATATCTCTTGCATGCAGAAGGAATTCTTTCCTTGAGGATTGTGCAGTTACTTCTTTAGGTTTTGTGAGTGTGATGAGGCCAATTCACACATGTGACATTATTGGACCCCAAGAAAAACTCCGCAAGGCAATAGGAGGCTTGGAGAGCTTGAGGAGGACATATACAATGTCTATTCAGTTTGTGAGCTGTATTGTTTAATTGCAGAGAGAGCATGATAGCTTGAGAGCTGTTTGTTTTTGTAACTTAACAAGATTTCCACTTGTATGATAATACAAAGATTGGGGTTTTAGGCTAAGGTTTTCCCCAGGTTATTTCTTCTGTGTTATGTGTGATTGATTTCTCATTCTCAGTTATATGTGTTCTCATTGATATTTCTCAATTCGATTAAGCTTCCGCAAAGTTTATTGTAGAAGTAGATCTTGAATTTTTCTTTAGTCTATTGCATAATCTGTTGATCTACAGTGGGAATTTCTACGTGGTATTAGAGAAAAGGTGATCAAGGAGAAGAACAGTATACAAGAAGGGAGAAGTTCGAAGTTTGTGGTTCTTGAATATAGAAATCGAGTTCTTATCACATCTCAATTTCACCAATGGCGTTCAATGGTTTAAGACTCGAGTATGCCCTTAATGGCAGCTCAAATTATATAACCTGGAACGATTGAATGGAAGCAATATTAAAGGATAATGGTCTAAAGGACTTCATTGATCAAGAAGTCCCCAAGCCAACTAATGCTGCTCAATTGGCGGAATGGAAGAAATGTGTGGCTAGAGCAAGGAGAATTCTTCTGGACGGAGTTCGAGACCACATAGTCTCGAGTCTCTGTGCGAAGGAGACATCGTTTTCGATGTGAAAAACATTGAAAGATCTACATCAGAACAACAGTGATTAGAGGAAGCTGGTGCTGAAAGACAAGATTCGTAAGATCAAGTGTGAAAAGGGCGACATGATCTCTACATATCTGAACAAGCTCACCACCTGCAGGGATGAGCTTGGAAGTGTAGAGATCATGACCGCTGATGATGACATGATGAGTCTTGCACTCCTCAGTCTTCCTAAGAGCTGCCATAGCTACCAAGACTCAGTTAATGGAAGAGAAAAACTGCCATATTGGGAACAAATTTAATCGGATCTAATGCAGGAGGAAATAAGAAGAAGCACCAGAAATAGATCCTCTGATCGAAGCAAGATGATGAGGAAAATCTAGCCTTAACGAGTAAGGCAAGGAAAGGGAAAGGGAAGGCGTCCCATCCCAAATCCAGTTCTTCCCATGGTGGGAAGAAGTTTGACAAATTGAAAGTGCGATGCTTCCATTGTCATGAAGTGGGCCATTATGCTACAAATTATCCAGAGAAGAAATCCAAGAAGGGTACCTCGAAGGGATATGATGGTGAGGCACTGGCCTCATAGTTTGAGTTGGATTTCTCGCTTATCACATGCATGGTTTCATCCATGGTGTGATGTGTGTGGTACCTGGATAGTGGAGCTTCATTCCACACGTCAGGTGACAAGAATATTTTTAGTACCTTGGAGGAGAAGAATCTCCAGATACAGATTGAGATGGGCGATGATGGAAAGTATTGTGTTTTAGGTGAAGGTACGATTGTGTTTCAGAGGGAGCATGGAGCTCCCCTCACCCCGACTGATGTAAAGTATGTACCAGGTCTGAAGAATAATCTTGTGTCTGTCGCTATGCTAGAAGATAAAGACTATGATGTAGTCTTTAGTAAAGGAAATGTATTCCTGAGGCATATTGGTACTGGACAGACAAAGAAAATTAGAATTCGAGTAAAGAATCTCTACAAGCTGGAGGTAGACGACTATGCTGCTTTGAGTTTGAAATCTAAGATGGTGCAAAGCCAAGATGTTGGCAAGCTATGTCATAGAAGATTGGGCCACTTGCACCATGGAGCCCTGAAGATCATGTGGCAGATTTCTACTAAATTACCCAAGGGAAAACTTGAGTAGACAAATACATGTAAAGGTTGTACCTTGGGTAAGTATACGACATATTCATTTTTGGATCAAGACAATAGAGCTGAAGAAATCCTGGAGTGAGTTCACTCAGATGTTTGTGGACCTTTCTCTACAACATCCACCACTAAACAAAGGTACTATGTTATTTTTATTGATGATTTTTCTCGTAGATGTTGGATCTAATTTATGCAAAAGAAGGATCAAAGCTTCTTGAGGTTTTGTGAGTTTAAAGCCTTGGCAAAAGAAAGAATCTAGAAAGAAAATAAAAGCCTTCATAGCGACATTAGTGGAGAGTATGTCTCCCAATAGTTTAAATACTTTTGCACTGTAGAAGGAATTAAACGGGAATTAATGGCACCCCATAACCCACGGTAGAATGGGGTGGCCAAAAGGAAGAATAGATCGATTGTGGGAGCAACTTGAGCGATGTTGCATGACCAAATCCTACCACTGCATTTGTGGGCTGAGGCATGCAATAAATAGTATACTTGCAGAACAGAAACCCGCATCGTATACTGGGAATGAAGACACCTATGGAGGCCTTTTCTGGGAAGCGACCTGATGTAAGTCACTTTCGAATCTTTGGATCATTAGTTTACTGTCATGTGACTAAAGATGCCAGGAAGAAGCTAGACCCAACAGCTGAGTTGGGAATACTTGTGGGGTACATGGATACACCCCACAACTATCTGGTGTACCTACCTACCACTCAGGGGACATTGGTACGCAAGGATTTGAAGTTCAACGAATAGAAAGCCATGCACTTATCACTTGAGAGGGAGCTCAAGTTACATGCAGAGGAGGAGCTTTCAGTTCCTAAGGAGGAGGAGCCTCAGATTGATGCGAAGTAGCCACATGTAGAGGATCCGGGAGTGGATACATCCACTCATGTCGAGACTTCCAGTAATGGGTGAAAACACTCAAGGAAAGTTGACCGGTTGATGATGGATGTGCGGGAGAATGTGGGACAACCATCTTCTCAATACAGACAAAGGAGGTCACCCGAGCAATACATTGGGTACATGGCCTTGGTTGGGGAGTGTGTAGATACTGAACCTTCTTCATTCAAGGAGGTAGTGTAGCAATCGGTCTGGGTTGATGCAATGGTAGAGGAGTATGGATCTATCATTCAGAACAATGTGTTGGATGTTTTCCCAAGACTTCAGGGTAAGTCAGTGGTGAGTTCCAGATGGCTTTACAAGGTAGAGCAGGTAGTTGATGGTAATGTTGAGAAACATAAGGTAAGATTTGTTGCTTGGGGTTTCTCACAAGTCGAGGGGATCGACTACGATGAGAATTTTTCTCCCCTTGGAAGGTACTCATCGATTAGATCAATGTTGGCATTATCAGCTCAGATGGGGTGGAAGATCCACCAGATGGATGTGATAACAACATTCCTCAGTGGGAAGATTGAGGAGGAGGTTTAAATTGAGTAGCCAAAGGTTTCGAGACCTTCGATCGGAGTCACATGTGTGCAGACTCAAGAGGGCTTTGTATGGGCTAAAGTAAGCACCCCATGCTTGGTGCACCAGGATCGACAACTATTTCACTGGGTTGGGCTTCACCAAGAGTGAAGCAGATGCGAACCTTTACCACATCATGGTAGAAGGTAAACCATTGATCATTGTTCTTTATGTTGATGATGTGATTTTAACAGGTGATGATCAGCTGATACAGTCTTGCAAGGAGGACCTTGCAAGAGAGTTCGAAATGAAAGACATGGGTCTTATGCACTACTTTCTAGGCATGGAGGTGTGGAAAAAAGATGTTGAAGTATTTGTGTCTCAAGGAAAGTATGCCAATGAGATACTTAGGTGCTTTTACATGGAGAAGTGCAAGCCCATGCAGACTCCTCTAGCTGGGAACTAGAGGAAAGAGGATGCTACTTTAGGTGAGGTAGTAGCTGCTACTGTTTATTGGTAGCTAGTGGGTTCACTTACGTATCTAGTGAACACACGACCCGACTTATGCTTTGTGGTGAACCAACTAAGTCAAGCTATGGTTCAGCCTACCAAGCTGTTTTGGAAGGCAGCAAAGAATGTGTTGAGATACCTCATAGCCACATCTCAGTTTGAATTATGGTACAAACAAATAGAGGGAGTGAAGCTTCAGGGCTTCACAGATGTAGATTGGACAGGGAGTCCATTAGACCCGAAGAGAACTTCTGGAGGAATCTTCAACCTTTCTTCAACTACAGTTTCCTGGTACAGCAGGAAATAGAGATCAGTTGCACTTAGCTCAGCAGAGGCTGAATACATGGCTACTAGTCAGGTTGCATGTGAAACCATTTGAATGTAGAAGATACTAGTGGGATTGTTTGGTCAGAGGATGGATCTAACCATGATCTATTGCGATAATCAGAGTTGTATCAAACTCTCTGGGAATCTAGTTTTTCATGATAGGTCCAAGCACATTTATATCCGGTATCACCATCTTCGAGACTGTGTGGTGAAGAGGATCATGTTGTTGTTGTATGTTTCGACTGAGGAACAAGATGTAGATATTTTGACTAAGGCAATGTCAAAATACAAGTTCAAGTTCCATAGAGACAGGATTGGGGTTACTGATAATCCCTTTCTTGTTGAGAGGGAGTGTTGAAAATAGCAACAAGAAATGCTAAATATAGAAGTGATAAATTTAGTACTGCTATAGATAGCATTTTCAGATACCTTCCTATTTTAGTCAGTCGCTAAACTAAAATAGTGAAGTAAAATTCGAATATGATCTTAGTAGTTGTTTGTAAAATAATTAATTAATTCACCATGAGTTAATTAGTTGTAGAAAATCAAACATGAAGTCTATGTGGGGACATGGAATAGTTTCTCCATTAATTGAGTAATTTATCATTTAGTTAAAGAGATAAGGATGAGTTTTAATATTGAGTTGTAATTAGTTGGCTCAGTTAACTGAGTTAAGTCCAGTTAGATTAATTCAAATAGGTTGTTGAATTAATTGTGGGTTTAGTTAGTTAATGCATGCATGCATGTAATTGTTTCACTTCAGATAACTGAATATTCTCTCATATATAACTCATGCATGTCAGTTTAGACAGAGACCCAGTTGAGATCAGATGGAAGGGTAGTGTACTATCAGTTGCTAGAATATTCCATTGTGAACATCTCTTGCATGCAGAAGGAATTCTTTCCTTGACGATTGCACAATTACTTCTTCAGGTTTTGTGAGTGTGATGAGGCCAATTTACACATGTGACATCATTGGACCCCAAGAAAAACTACCCAAGGAAATAGGAGGCTTGGAGGGCTTGAGGAAGACATATACAGTGTCTATTCAGTCTGTGAGCTGTATTGTTTGATTGCAGAGAGAGCATGATAGCTTGAGAGCTGATTCTTTTTGTAACTTGAACAAGATTTCCACTTGTATGATAATACAGAGATTGGGTTTTAGGCTGAGCCTTTCCACGAGTTATTTATTCTGTGTTATGTTGATTGATTTCTCATTCTCAGTTATATGTGTTCTCATTGATTTTTCTTAATTCGATTAAGCTTCCACAAAGTTTGTTGTAGAAGTAGATCTTGTATTTTGCTTTAGTCTATTGCATAATCTGTTGATCTATAGTGGGAATCTCTACAGTCTCTGTGGTTGAAGGTTTAAGATGCTACATGAAGGAAACCATGCATAAACATGAGGTAAAGGGTTGAAGATTAAATAACCATATTAACCCCATTACTCATCAACAATTTGTTGATGATACTATGTTAATGGGAATGCCCATAATTTTAGAAGTGCAAGCTATAAATAAAACTTTGGATGATTTTATGTTTTCTTTGAGCACTACAATCAATCCCTTGAAATCCCATATCTTTTTATTTCACACCCATCTAGGTATTCAAGATCATATTGCCATATTATTGCCCTTTTAATGCTCTTCACTTCTTGTTATCTACCTCAGTGCACCCCTTGTAATTAAATCTCTGAAAATCATTCATGAGTGAGACCTCTTAAACAAATTTCTTCAAAATTAGATAAATATATCTTCAAACCTGTAAATATAGCTAGATGCCTTGTTTTACTCAAATATATCTTGCAGGCTTTCCCACCTATAAAATATCAGTGATGGATTCTCCTAAATTTGTACTTTTACCATTTCATAATATATATCGAAATTTTCTTTGGTGTGCAGCCACTAGAGAATTGAAATGGCCATTAGTTACATGAGAAAAAAGTTTTACTACTAAAAGAAGGGGCGATCTGGGCTTAAAGGACTCAAAAATGCTCAACAAAATAATGGGTGCGAAGCTATGATGGTGGTAGATCCATGGAGGTGAGGATCTATGGAAGACACCATGGAATGGAAAGTATAGTTTGGGTACAAGATTAGTGATTAAGCTCCACCCTACATTTTGGATATTACAGACCAAAACAAAAACCTGATCCAACAACATTCCTATTTGGAAATATGAAATAGAGGACTAGACATCTTCTAGGATGATTCTTAGTAGTAATTAACCAAATTGAATACTCTAGAATAATTTTACAAACTCAAAACACTAATGAAAATAAAGGGAATTACCTAGGTGGCACAATAATTAAAATTTCGAGACAATATTTCTAATTGGAATGTTCGGAAAAATAAAGAGGCTTGGGACATTAATATACATTTGGATGAATGGTCCCTACTGGAAATGCCCTACATCAAAATAGGATCCTTATCCTAGAGGGATCGAACAAAATAAGGCGGGGATACAAATAATTGAGGAAATTTTCTATAAAGGAATCATACTCTCTAACCTTTGCTATCAATCGACCCCCAAAAGATAAAACATGATCTTGTATCTTGCAATAAAAGATGTGGTCAAAAGTATTGCATTCTTATTGATGCTAGAAAGAAAGAGAATGATAACTTGGGAGTGCATACAATGACGAGGATTTGAGGGACCTTCTTATTGTTAGCTTTGCAAATCACACCAAGAAACTACTGACCATCTCTTTAATGGATACTCATTTTCAGAGGAGAAATGGACCAAACTAGCCTTGACGTTATAGAAATATGGTCACCTCTTCAAGGCAAAAATCATTGGAAAAATATCATCTTAGAGACCTGCAGATTTTAAAAATTGAATCCTCAACCACACATGGGTCCTTTTTCTAGGTTTCATTCTCTAGTCCTTATGGAAGGAAAAACATAATAGGATATTCGAGGGATCCTACGAGGAACATGAAGAAGTTTGGGTCATATTTCTTAATAACATAACAAGGACCGCTCTCATTATGAAATGAAGAAAGATGATTGGTCTACTCCCCCTTCAGATCCACCCTTCCCCCTCATTCCCTCCTTTCACCTCCTCTCTGTTATTGAGGACCCTCCTCCCTTGTGCTTTGGACTCCACCTCCACATAATTTTCTCAAATATAACTTTGATGTCATGTTAAAAGGAAATCTTGGAACCTCGAGCTATAAAGGCCTATTTTGTAATCACCAAGGAGATCCCCTCTTCATAATTTTTGGTTCAATGGGAATCAATAGTAATATTGTTGCATAACTTTTTTCTCTCGAAAAAGGACTCAACTTGGTGAAATCCCAAAGTTTTCAGAAATTTACGTTGCAAATGGATTCTCGTTTTGCTATCAAAATTATCAAGTGTCTATAGAATGGTACCAATCTAAAAAAATTATCCTGTCACTATAGATTATAAAATTACATTTCTAGATTAACAGAGCTACTAACACACAACTAGGTAGTCATTCCTATTCATGTTCAATGTTATAATAATAAAGTGGTAGATTGTTTAGCCAATTTGGAATGTGTTGATCTCGACCTCTCTTTGGCCACACTTTGAGAATCAATTCATTCCTCTACTCTAGTCAAAGGATGTAGTGCCATTATACTTAAGGATAAGGAGCAGTTTACCACTTTCATAGAGAAATCAAATAGAGACTCATTGGAACACTAAGATATGGCTACAAGGCTCACTAAAATTGATTATTTGCTTCATAAGGGGAAGTGTACAAGCTCCCTAGGAACCCCTGATTCTCCTATCGATATATAAACTTCATCCTAGAAATCATTATTGTTTCTTTCTAAGTAGACAATGACATATTGCTATGGTTTGCATTCCTACAACTATTATTGATCATAGGCATAGTACTTTCCATTTTTGTCTAGTCAACACAACATACCTTTTTTTCCATTATTATATTTCATGAAGAAACTCTGTGAAGCCTTAGTTTTTGTAGTTTATATGTATTCTCTTAGAGAACAAATTTATTTTCCATTTCTTGTATGGTTTCCGTCGCAGAAGACCACAACAAAAAACTATTTGATGTATGTTTTTCCTAGGTAATCAATAGAAATTCCATTTTACAAAAAACATGTTATAACAATGTGCCAACAATTACATATTACAGTAAAACAAATTAAGTACTATTTTCAACACTCTATCTTAATTTTTTAATGATGTGATTCCAAACATATTATTACATAATTGAAGTTCTCTCTTGGTAGTGCTTTGGTGAAATGTCAACAAGTTGTTTTATTTTACAAAAAATTATTTGAGTTTCTCTTTTTGCCACATGATCCTTATGAAATGATATTAGATATTTGATAACAACATGTTTGGCATGACTAAAAAAATTATATTTTACTTATGCTAATTTTATACATGTTACCACAATAAATAGTTGTGACACCTAGTTGTTCTTATTTTAGATATGTTAAGATTATTTTCATCCAAATTCATTCAAATGTTGTTGATGTTGCTATAATATAATTCTCTTCTATAGAAGATAATGAAATAGTTGGTTTTTTTTTTAAGACCATGTTACTGTCTAATCCTAGGTTGCAAACATAGCCTAAAATACTTTTTTGATCATCAAAGAAATCTATGCCAATCACTATCTCTATAACCAACGAACCCATTTTTTTTTGCTGAAGTATAATAAATGTCAAAATTGTTCATTCCACAAAGATACCTCATCATTATTTTTTGTTACTCTAAAATGAATCTTTCTTGACTTTTAACATTATATAATATATTATATATATATATATATATATATATTATATATATATATACTATATAATATATATATATATATATATAGTATATATATATAATATATATATATATATATATATATATATAATATATATATAAATAAACTTGATACTTGCATAATATCAAGTCTAGTGGTAGCAAGTTACATGAGATGTTCTACCAAATCTTAAATGATTTAACATCAACCTTTTTTGCTCCATCTTCTATAGATAACTTTTCATTTTTATTGATAGGTATACTCATGGGTTTACCATTTTCCATTTGTGAAGAATAACTGTAGCACATTTTTCTTCTGAAACAAACATATCATCATCAATTTACCTCACTTCTATGCCAAGAAAATAATTCATCAAACTCAAATCAATCATTTCAAACAAATTCATAATATATGATATAAATTCTTCCGCCAACAAATCTTAGATGTATATACCAAGTTGTTTGCATATATGTAAGAAATTAATATATTATCACCATCTGAATTGATATATAATGAGAGTTAACTTTCACTTCTATTCTATCCCCTTTTTAGAAAATAATTATGTCAACTATTTTATATTGTGCTCTTGGAGCTTGTTTAAACATGTAAGGTGTCTTCTTTAATTTGTAAACTTTATGTTCATTTCTTACAGCTTTATATCCTTGGAGCTATTAAATTAAGTCATCTTCATTCAAACACAATTCAAAAAGTCTAGTTTCACATCAAACTAATAAACCAACCATTGCATTATGTTGCTAATGCTAAAACAATTCTTGTTTTATCCAATCTTATAATGGGGAAATGTCATTCATTATAGCCTAACCTAGTTGTTGACTAAATTACCACTTTACAACTAACATTAGTTTTTCATTTTGTATGGATCTATTAGTAGCATAATTTGTTTTGTATACCCATTTGACCATATTGATTTATTTTTCAATGGGATGATCCACTAGATCCCATATTTCATTATTTTAAATGCTTGCAATATCATCACCAATTGATTTGCACCATGCTTTATGTTTTACTACATATTCAAAACAACTTGGCTAAATTTCAATCTGAGACATTAAAGAAAAACTAGTATATCCATAAATTGTATTTAATGATTTTTCCTTTCTTGGAGGAAGACTTAGAGTTGAAATAAGACTTTAATTTGAAAAAATTGATGGAGTGGATATCATTTAGTAAGTATTTGGACCACTAATTTGATTTGTAGAAAAAAATTATTCATATTCTTGTACAAAAATTCTTGGACTTTCTTGTTGCACACCTTAATTCCATTGCCATTCTTCTTTTTCTTCAAAAATCACATCACAACTAACTAACCATTGTTGAGTTTGTGGATTACACAGTCTAAGAGCCATTGTCTCCTCACAATAGCCAATAAAAATGCATTTCACATGGTTATCATCGAGTTTTTTTATTTTTTTTTTACAGCAAGGACATCAACATAAGCAACATACCTAAATACTCTCAAACTAGAAACACTAGGTTTTCTTCCATTCTATGTCTGATATAGAGTTCACATTTTGCATGCTCATATAATATATATATTATAATATATATATATATAATATATATATATATATATATATATATATTATATATATATATATATATTAAACTATAAAATAGGTATAGATAGAACTGCAACATAAAAAATGTTTGGAACAATTTTATTTTTCAATGTTCTCTTAGCCATCTCAACAATTTTCATATTACATTAGACTACATATTTCTAATGGAAACTACAACTAGTTGTTAATTTCCTATGAATTCCATTCTCTTTGTAATAATCATCAAACTCTTAAAATTAATTCTCCCCCTCTATCTTTGCATAATTTTGTTAGGACATAACCACTTTGTTTCTCAACAATATCTTTAAATTGTTGAAAAATGTCAAAGGAATTTGAGGGTTGGTTTTTAAACCCCAAACATATCCCATGTTAATATTAAAAGCTTGTATATTGTTATGTAGGTCAAAATATTTCAATTTACTCTTTTAGTATAATTGCACCCTTTGTCTCCTATATAGACATCGAGGAGACCTAGTCTTAGGATCGTCAAATCTTATTTTATAGATTGTATTCATTACAAAAGTATGTTTCCCATTTGAAATGTACTATAATTATTAGTTTCTTATCATTTTTTCAGTGCATGGTTCATAACACTTGGTATAAAAGCTATGATTCTAGGTTTTTGCTACTTCAAATGCATCATTGTGGCTTTTTTGCTATAATTTTTTTTTTCGGAAGCTTTATATAGTGAAATTTTGAGTTGATAGATTATATAACTATAAAAATGGTCAAAATTTAATATTCTTTCACTATAAATTCAGAGATATACCCTACAGGATTTAGAGTTTGTGAATGGACTTGAAATAAATCTCAAACGAGTGATCTTGTAATTTTTTCTTTGAATTTACTTATGGGAATGTTCAGAAAACCAAATTGTGAGACAATTAATATGGGACTAAGAGGTACATTTAATAAAAAAATTATATTCTAGTTAACTACAATTTTGGATATATACCCTATGAAAGTTTAGTTTTGTGAATGGTCCTAAAATCAGTTTCAAACTAGTGATTTTGTCATTTTACTATAACCATTTTTCTGGGACACTTAAGAGTATGACATTTTTAAGAGACTTGGGATATATTTTTATGAATAGCTAGTAAAAATTTAAGACTCTATTTCACAATAATTTTGAACATATATCCTATGGAATTTAGGGGTTTTTGAATAATCCTAAAACTAGTTTCAAAGGAATGATATTGGAATTTTTATGTAACCTTCTCATTTAGAAGTTTTAGATTGTGAAATACTTAGTAATATAAGGATGCATATTGAGGTATTAGATATATAAATTTCATAATAATATTGGGAAAATTGGACACATCTCATGCTATGCAAATTCACTCTTAGGGAGAGTCCAAAAAACAAGAGGTTTGGAGAAATTTCGATAACTTTGAGTGGGAACATTAAATTTTGGTTAGACTTGTGGAATTAGAAAGAAGACATACTAGAGTATTGTAAGCTAAAATTTTAAATTTAGAAGGGCTCAAATCTTAAATATATATCAAGAAAAATTTCATCCATCCAAATCATCTACAAATTAAGATTTTGAAAGGTGCATAAGTTACCATTAACATATCTTTTGATTAGAAGATATATTTTTGGAAATTCAAAATTTATGATAAAGAGCGAAAATATGAGCATGAATATTTTTCTCACTTGTCTCCTAAGGGTGATTTAAAATATACTTAAAAAACTAAACCCTAAAATAGCTTCACTCTTACTCATAACAAATAGAAAAATATTTCTCACTATATTGAAGAGGTTGAAAAGAAATTAAAAAAAAATGGATCAAATGGAAAAGAATATGGGAAATTTGAAAATTCCATGTTGATCCTCCATTTCTGAATCAAATATCAAGGTAGAAGGAAATCATGAGAATATGGAGGAAATAAAGCTTGAGTACCAAAACCATGATATTTCATCACCTCAAGGTCCACAACAGTAGGGATTCATTGCAACACTAAGGAACTAATTAACTATAAAGAATGATATGAGGAAGTTTGATGATAATTATATAATAAAATGGATATTCCATGTGGAGAAATACTTTGATATACACCAAGTGATGGCCTTACAAAAGGTAAATATTGAGTCCATGCTTTTAGATCAGGATCAATTTGTATGGTGTCAGTGAAAATAAATTATATTGTATCTTGGTCCATTTTTACAATGAAATTGATAACACATTAGGGGGATATTAATAGAAACACACTCTTTATTTGTAAATATTTGACAAAGGGGTCCTGTTATAGAGAACATTAAAGTCGAGTCTAAGGGTAAAGAACATTTCAGAGGATAATTCATTGGACCTCCTTTTGGGAACTTTAAAGGAAAGCATCGAGTATGAGTTGTGTCTCTTTGATCCTAAATCCATAGAGAATTCTTCCAACCTTGTGAGGAAAGTTGAAAGCAAAGATATGGTGATTAGAAGAGTGATTGCTAACAACTATAGAGAACACCATGCCCTTTATCCAAACCTCACTTAATCGACAAGGTTGACACCTCAATAAATGGATGAAAGAAGAGAAAATGGCTTATGCTGCAATTATGATAGCGACTACAATAAGGGGCATAAAATCAACGAGGATAAATTATTATGCATAGAATATGAAGAGGATTAAGATCAAGAATTGTAACCATCATAAGGTGTAGAACTAGAAGACACTACTTCAACAATATCTTCTCATGAGTTGGCTAACATAAGTACTCCATAAATCCCTCAAGATAGAAGGATACATATATAAAAAAGAAACAACCTTAATCATTGAGGCAGTATCCATAAATTCATCAATTATAAATGGGACAAATTATCAATTTCTTTGTATCTCTTGCACCAAAATTTCAAATAATGATTGTAAATGGGGGTACCATAAATTGTTTACAAAAATGCCATAGTATTAAACTAGATACGGGGGAGTATTTATTGGATAATCACATGATTGCAATCAAAATGGGTAGTGTTGATGTTGAATTAGGGGTTAAATTGTTATAATAATAATGAAAAATGATCCTTAATTTTCATGAGAGTTTCCTTAGAAGGAAAAAAAATTGAACTTAAGGATATCCAAGGGAAACTCTCTAAAGTGCTAACATCTAATAGTATGAAAAAATTACTCAAAAAGGGACACCATGGTGTAAATGCATTATATTTTCATTATGTGTTCAAATATCTATATCCTCTACTCCATTGGATCACTAAAAAGTGATTAAAAATCATTCAGAGGCATTTGGAGAGATACCTAAGGGTATTCCACCTACTCAAGATCATGACCATGTCATTCATATGCAACTTGGAAGTTTTCTACATAACTCTAGGCCTTATATGTATCCATATGTATATAAGACTGAGATTAAGCATATGGTTCAAGAAATGTTGGAGGTTAGCATAAAAAAATCCAGCCAACGTTCCTTCTCTTCCCTAGTGGTGATGATTAAAAATAAGGATGGTTCATGTCATATATGTCTAGATCACAAAAAAATGAACAAAATGACAATCAAATATAAGTTTTTTATTCATGTCAATGATGTATTATTAGAAGAATTTCATGGAACAATTTAATTTAGTCTGTTGGATCTCCATTCACGATATCACGAAATTAGAATGAGGCAAGAAGACATTCCTAAAATAGCCTTTAGAACACATGAAAATCAAAATTATGAGTGTTTTATTATGTCATTTAGACTTACTAATGCATTTGTAACATGCCAAAACTTGATGAATTCTATTTCCAAACCCTTACTTAGAAAATATGTGTTAGTATATTTTAATGACATACTAATCTACAACGAATTTTGGGAAGAGAATTTACAACATGTTGACAGGGTTTTAATACTACTAGAAGAGAAATATAGTATATGAAAATCATTCCAAGTGTGTGTGTTGGGTTTGAGAAGTGGAATACTTATGTCATATTATATCTTATGAAGGTGTCAATGTGGACCCTAACAAAAGCAAAGCTATGATGGAATGACAAATCCCAAAGATCTCAAAAAAATTGAGATGATTCTTCAGATTAACAAGATACTACCACAAGTTTGTTAAGAATTATGGTCATGTAAAAACACCTCTAAGAAATTATCAAAGAAAGAAGAATTCTCTTGGACTGAACAAGCAACTAAAAAATTTGAAAATCTTAAAAGTTCTATGCGTATAGCTCCAATCCTAGGCATACTTGACTTCGTAAAAACCTTCATTGTGGAGTGTAATCTCTTAACCCGTAGCATTGGTGTACTGAACTTAAAGTAAAGAAATTATTGTGACCTATCAATGAAAAAGGAATGTTGGTTGTACTACATGTAGTTGATAAATGATGTTCATATCTAATAGGAAGACACTTCAAAGTAAAAAAATTTCAAGATAATTTGAAGTACATATTGCAGAAAATACTATCTCTAAAAGAGAAAAAAACGGGTTACAAAGATGCTAGGTTATGGCTTTGAAATTATCTACAAAAAGGGGAAAACATATTGTGGTAGATGCACTCTCAAAGAATGAGGAAAACACAGTGGCTGCATAATGTGTTATTTACTAGACAATAAACCATGGTTTACAATGTTGACTATGGTTGACAATGGTTGATAATGTTTCCTATGGTTGATTGAGATTGGCTAGGGTTCACAATGCTGAGCATGGACGAAAATGCTTAACCATGCTTTAACCATCTTTTCCCATAATTAAATATAGCTGCCATGTTGACCATGCTTGACCATGGTTAGCTATGGTTAGTCATATTGACCATGGTTGGACATTTTGAGGATGTTTTACCATGGTTTGATCATTTTTACGATGATTTATATTTGTTGACTATGGTCAAATATGGTCAAGTTAGGGTTGACCATGGTTGTAATTATTTAACTATATTTTATTATAATTGACTATGATGGACTTTTATTGACCATGCTTATTGATGCTTGACCATGAAAACCATAGTTGACCTTAGTTTGACCATGTTTCCTATAGTTGATTATGATTAACCATGGTTCACCAGGATAAGCATGGTGAAAATTCTTTACCATGGTTTGACCATTGCCTACAATTAATTATAGTTGGTCATGTTGCCCATGCTTGACTATGGATGTCCATGGTTTAGTATGATTGGCCATATTGATAAAGGTTAAACATGTTTAGGATGGTTTCCCATAGTTTGCCCATACATCCCATGGTTCACCTTAGTTAACTATGGTAAAATATGGTCAAGTGATGGGTGACCATGGTTGTAATTATTTAACTGTAGTTTACTATGATTGATTATGCTTGTAATTATTTAACTATAGTTAAATATTATTTATTATGGATGTCATTGGTTGGCTATGACTAACCATATGACCATGTTTTTCCATGGTTTATCCATGTTAACCAAGGTCGAGCATGGTTGATCATGGTTGACTTAATTAACCATGGATGAAAATAGTCGACGATGGTTGAGCAGTTTCTACCATAGGCGAAAAAAGTTGGCCATGTCTAAACTTGGTGACTATGTTTAACAATGTTAAACCATGGTTGAGTGTGTTTTACTATTGCTGGCAATGGTCAACATATTGTTAAATATGGTTAAGATATGGTGGACCATGGTTGCAATTTTTTAACTAATGTCGACCATGATTGCTTATGGTTGAATGTGGTTAACCATGTTAACAATACTTGAGTGTGTTTGGCTATAAAAACAATTTTTGTCATTGTATTGACTATGTTTGACCTTGGTTGAGCATAGGTGACCATGGAAGTCCATGTTTTCCATTTTGGCCATGGTTGTCCATGGTTTAACCATGTTAATCATGGTTGAAGGCTAATGATGTTGTCCATAATTGAATATGGTTAACTATGGTTGACCATGGATGACCATGGTTGAGCTTCTTTAGACATGTTTGAAGATGGTTGACCATGGTTACACTTAATGACCTTGTTTCACTATGTGCAACCATAGTTGAATTTGATTAGCCTTGTTTGACCATGGTTGAGGTTATTCAATCATGATTAATTATGGTGAATATATGGTTAACTATGGCTGAAAATGGTAGACTAGGGTTGTTAACATTTTCTTTAAGATGGTTATGGTTGACCACAATTAACCATGATATGCATGATGAGCATGGTTGGCCATCTTGGTCATGTTTACCATCGTTGACCACGAATAACCATACTTAACCTTCTTGACAATGTAGACCATTATTAAACATGGTTGGCCATCTTAAACATGTTGACCATGGTTCATCTTGTTGTTTATTGTTGAATATGCTTGACCACATATGCCCATGGTTGGCCATGGTTTCAAATGGTTTTGTTTGTTAAATTGTAATGTTGTCTTTTGGCCAATGTGATGATGTTTGATATTTGTCACATTGTGGTGATGCATGTTGCTTGTCACACTATGACAACATTTATTGTTTGGCACATCATGGCATCATTTGTTGTTTTCCACATTCCAACAACATTTATTGTTCTTCAAATTTCAATATTGTTTATTGTTGATCAAATTACGATCTCGTTTATTCTTTGTCACTTTGTAATGTTGTTTTTTTTATCATCACATTATGATGTTGTCTATTGTTCATCACACTGTGGTGTTTCTTCTTATTCATTACATTGCTATGTTGATTTTTATTTATCACGTTATGACATTGTTTCTTGCTCATCACATTGTGATGTTGTTTCTTGTTCATCACATTTCCATGTTTATTTTTTCTCAA
Source organism: Pinus taeda (assembly GCA_000404065.3). Classification (NCBI taxonomy): domain Eukaryota; kingdom Viridiplantae; phylum Streptophyta; class Pinopsida; order Pinales; family Pinaceae; genus Pinus; species Pinus taeda. The sequence continues at coordinate 4,904 of APFE030648646.1, read as the reverse complement.
ATTGCAACATTGTTTAATGTTCGTCACATTGCCATGTCATTTTTTTGTCAAATTGCTATGTTTTTTAGAATTCATTACATTGCGACACCATTTGTTGTGCATCACATTATGATGTCACAATGTGACAATGCTTGTTGCTTATCACATTATGATGTTAATTTCATTGATCAAATAGCGACATTGATTTTATTTGTCAATGTTTACTTTTAGATAATTGTGACCAGCCATGGTTGACCATGATGCCCATGGCGACTAATTTAGATTGGATAATTATATTATTTTTCATCCATCTTGATGCATTTAGAGTGAAAAAGGTGGAGGAATATACTCACAAGACATTTTTATCTCGGCAAGACTCGGTTTGGAAAAATGGGATCTAAAACCTTCTAGTAGTTTTTTAAGGAATCAATTGAAGTTTTTGGGGGGTAAAAATTTACAAAAAGTGACCTTTTCAATAACACAAGAATCACTTCAATCAATGTCCATATGCGAAAGTTATGCCACTTAGAAGTTGACCTTCTTGTTTTCACCACCATAATTTGAGAGGATGTCATGGAAACTTCGATTATTTATGAAAATTGGGCTACCCAGGTGATTATGATGAAGAAGACTCTAGAAGAGTATATATTGCAACTTTGGTTAAGACTTAAGGTAGTTAAACCTAACCACTAGTAGCAGGGAAAATTTTAAGGATGGAATTTTATCTTAAAGTTTAGCAACCTTAGTGAATCTTACTGTTGGGTCCCTATAATACTAGTGATTACCCCATTACTATGGTAGTTGTACCCCTTATTAATACTGTTGTTCCCAGATTACCCCCATATTTTTATTACTGTGCCCCATAGAATCCATCTATTGTTATTTTTGTGGCTTTTTATTATTATTGTTAGGTTGGCTGGGTTATATTGTGACTCCTTAGACTCCTATATATAGAAAGGAGGTTTTGTCATTTGTATCATCCAAGAATTGTTCATTTATGTAATGTAAAGGAGGTTGCCCCTCGAGGAGGCTGAATTCTAAGGTGCTGATCTATCTTTTCTATCTTTTCTTGAGTTGGTTTCATAACATTTGGTATCAGAGCAAAGTTCTAGGGTTTCACTGCTCCAAATAGGTCATCGTGGAATTTTCCCTATAAATTTGTTTCTGCAACATTTCAGAAGTCAGAAAAAAACCCATTTGAGAAGACATCATGCTGCAGCTCGGGTTCGAATTTCATAGCGTTTTTCGCTATATTTGCAGAGATATGATCTGAGGAAGTTGGTCTTTTTGCAGACTCCTGAATTACATTCCAAACAGGTGACCTGGGGAAAATCGTCATAACTTTCTTTCTGAGCATCGGATTGAAATTTCACAAAAAGGTACAAAAAGAGGACGGATTGTAGTTTCTTCTAGATATTGTTCAGAGCCAGAGGTCCAAATAGTGACACGCGGCACTTCATAGAAGTTCACTCTTCTAAAAAGGTCTATAATCAGGTGACTATGGGAGATTTGGCATAACTCTTCATTGGAGAATCCAATTAGGGTTAAACTGATGGCATTGGAAAGAGGACATAGAGGGCTACCACAAGGCACAATTTTAGAACTGGATGTTTTGAAAGTACAGAGATACATCAGAGGAAATTTTGAGCTCCTACAAAGAAAAAAAAGGTGTGTATATTTTTTTAAATTTTTGCTTAAGATTGGTTTGAAAATTTATTTTGAAGGAATTCAAAGGGCTAATAGAGCATTATTATGGGTAACTGATGCCCCGAGGAAAGAAAATGCAAACACCTAGTAAGGAACCTGAAAGCTCTAGCATGACTCATGAAGAAGAGGAAGAAATGCTACATGATATATCAAAATTACAAGACCAAGTGCAAAAAATGTCAGCCTCACAAAAGCTAACAGAAGCTAAGATAAATGGCATCGAATCTAAGATAAAGGGTGTGGAAGCTAAGATGGACGATTGGAAGACAGATTTGAAGACATACATGGACGATTTGAATACAGATTTGAAGACAGACATGGACGATTTGAAGACATATTTGAAGACAGACATGGACAAATTGAAGATAAATATGAATAAGTTGCTACAAGAAATGGTCACTAAGGGTGAAAGGGTAGTAAAGGAGACTCATGATGAGAACAACAGAAATGTTAATCATGATTCCATAGACTCTAATGTGGGATGGAAGACCCATCATATTCCAAAAATCGATATGAGGAAGTTTGATGGCAAGGATCCCGCAACATGGATATTACAGATGGAGCAATTTTTCGATCTCAATAATGTGCAAAACACACAAAAGGTACGTATTGCAACTTTATATTTGGAACCAAAATCAGTTTGTATGGTATCAATGGCTTTGCTCTCGTAAACAATTTATCACTTGGGCAATTTTTATGGAAGAATTGATAGCACATTATGAGGATACAAAAAGCAACACTTTTTAGTCAATTGATAAGTCTCAAACAAAAGGGTTCAATAATGGAGCACATTGAGGAGTTCCAAAAATTGAACATAAGGGTAAAAGATATTCCAGAGGAGCATAGGATTGATGTGTTCATAGGGTCTTTAAAGGATAATATCCAACATGATGTTCGCTTTGGGAACCTGATTCATTAGAGAAGGCATTCAGGTTAGCAAGAAAAATGGAAAGCAAAATTATGGCAACCAAGAAGCATACCACTCACAACTATAAAGATGGAAGTGTTGTCCATAGTCTTCCACAACCTATAAGGTTGACACCACAACAATTGGAAGAAAAAAGAGAAAAAGGGCTTTGTCACATTTGTGATAGTAAATATACTAAAGGTCATCAGCGTGCTAAGAAGAAATTATTCTACATAGATTGTGAAGAGGAAGAAGAAAAGGAGCAAGAAAGGTCAAAAGAAGAGGATATACTTTAGGAACAAAGCCTAGATGAAGAACAAATGAATCCGACGATATCTTGTAATGCATTGGCGGGAATTACCACTCCTCAAACCATCAAGATAGAAGGACAAATCAAGAAGAAAAAGGTAATAGTGTTGATTGATTCAGGAAGTACCCACAATTTATTCATTGTAAGGTAGCAAAAGAATTGAATTGCTTCCTATATCCAGCACCAGAGTGTCAAGTGATGATTGCAAATGGAGGAACAATAAATTGCTCTGGAAAATGCCATAATGTCAAGTTGTCCATGGGAGAATATGTATTGACTAGCCCAATGCTTTCCATTCCAATGGGAGGTGTTGATGTTGTATTATGAGTCCAGTGGCTACACTCCTTGGGTACAATAGCTTTTAATTTTCAAGAACTTTTCATGAAATTTTCTATGGAAGGAAAGGAAGTTGTATTAAGGGGTATTGCAGGGAAACCAGGAAGGATAATCAGGTCTAATGGTATGACGAAGCTTCTAAAAAAGGAACAAAGAGGTGTAATTTCACAATTATGTTCGCTAGATGTTTCCACATCGGAATCATTTATTTCTCTAGATCTCCAAAAATTCTGGATAATCATTCCAAGGTATTTGAGACTCCTAAAGGTCTCCCACCTGTGCGTGATCATGATCATGCTATTCATCTAATTCCAGGAAGTGTTCCTACAAACACCAAGCCGTACATATATCCTATGCCCAAAAGAGTGAAATTGAATGTATGGTTGCAGAAATGCTAGAGGCTGGTATATTTCAACCGAGTCAAAGTTGTTTCTTTGCTCCAGTAGTATTAGTGCACAAGAAGGATGGATCATGGCGCATGTGTCTGGATTATAGGGAGCTCAACAAGCTCACTATTAAAGATAAGTTTCCAATTCTTGTCATTGATGAATTACTGGATGAATTGCATGGATCAATTTACTTCACCAAGTTGGATCTTCGTTCAGGATATCATCAAATCAGAATGAAGACTGAAGACATCCCGAAAACAACATTTAGAACTCATGAGGGTCATTATGAATTTTTGGTCATGCCTTTTGGCCTTACCAATGCACCTTCAACATTTCAAGGTTTGATGAATTCAATTTTCAAACCATTCCTTAGAAAATTTGTGTTAGTATTCTTTGATGAATATACTAATCTACAACAAGTCTTGGAAGGATCATGTTGAACATGTTGACCGGGTGCTACAACTATTGGAGGAGAAACAATTATATGCAAAAAGATACAAATGTTTCTTTGGAGTACAAGAGGTGGAATATCTAGGTCATATTGTATCTCATGAAGGAGTTAAGGTAGACCCTAGCAAAATTAAAGCATTAAGGAATGGAAAATCCCCACATCCATAAAGCATCAACGAGGATTTCTCGGGTTGACAGGGTATTATCGCAAGTTTGTTAGAATTATGGGAGAATAGCAGCACCTCTAACAACATTATTGAAGAAAGATGCATTTTCATGGACTCCGAAGCAACAAAGGCCTTTGAACATCTTAAAGAGGCAATGTGCCAAGCACCGGTCTTAGCTACACCGGACTTCACAAATACCTTTCTTGTGGAATGTGATGCTTTAGGAAGTGGAATTGGTGTTGCTATAATGCAAGATGAAAGACCCATTGCTTTTGAAAGTCGTCCAATCAAGGGAAGTTTTTACACAAATCTATTTATAAGAAGGAAATGTTGGCAATACTCCATCCACTTAAGAAATAACGACCTTACCTAATGGGAAGACACTTCAAGGTACAAAAGGATCATGATAGCCTTAAATACTTTTTAGAACAAAGATTATCCTCTGAAGAGCAACAAAAGTGGGTCACAAAGATGTTGGGTTATGACTTTGAAATCATCTACAAAAAAGGGGAAGCAAAATGTGGTGGCAGATGCACTCTCAAGAAAGGATGAGGATGTGGAAGCATTGTTGTGTGCCATTTCTATTATCCAACCAGATTGGATAAACGAAGCAAGGAGGAATGGAAGAATGACGAAGAAGTGTGGGCACTTATTCGAAA
>APFE030648645.1:0-31222 GCA_000404065.3 Pinus taeda | reverse complement strand
ACTTCATTGAGCCAACACCCATCTCATATGAAATTCATTTATCTGACATAGGTACAAAATGTTCTTTACATTGGAGGACATTTGATACACCTTCCCTCTCTCTTTACTCAATTGCATTATTCGATCAACCTATCTCCTTGGATAGAATATTCCAGACTGAAAAATAGATCCTTGAGGCCATGACCATACTGTATGCTCCTTGGGATGACTTCTCAATAGAGATCATCTTCATTTCTCCTGACAAACATCTCTTTCCAGTCAGATTTTTATTTTTTATTTTTTTCCAAAGGAAAAAACACATTCTTTATTTTAATATAGAATAAAGAACACAAACTTCAGGTGCTCCTTGATGTTCTGCATGGACTCCACAACCTATCCACCTTGTGTCTAATAACTTGTTTTAGAACCCATAGAAACATGTATAAAAACTGGACTTGACACGAGACATATTACGGTCATTCTTCACTCAAATTAATCTCCACAGGCTCATATTTACCTAGTAACAATACTAAAAGCGATACCGACTGAAACCAAGAAAAAAAATGAGTGTTGGGAGTTAAACAGGCTGACTAGAGGCTATCACAATCTCGTCAATAGATTCCCCATCAACAACAAACCAGCAGCGGAATGTAAATCATCTTCGGACAAAGTATCTGCAATGACATTTAGTTCTTGGAAGACAGGCAAGAAAGTAACCAAGTTGAACTACTGAGATATAAATTTGAGCTGATCAAAAGTGTCTCAAGACAGATATTTTAAATAGAATGTTGGTTGTTCATCCATTTGATTACCAAAGAGAATCTCCAAATACCTGTAGCGTATGAGTCCCTTGTTAGCGGCCTCCAATAAAAGAGCTTGCAAAGCCATGAACTCACCAAAGTTGTGTGTACGCTAGCCAAAACATGCTCTGAACTTAATGAAATGATTATCAGAAGGATAAACTATGACTCCCAAACTAAAGATTTAATCACGCCCCTGGCAAACCCCATAAAAATTACCCCGGGATAAGTTTTGTCAATAAGTAGCTCACCAATCTGCCTGGGAAAATTTTCCTTTTGAGCCACCTTGCAAAATTGGAAAATGGCACCACTCGGGCGAAAATGTGAAAGGTGGGCACAGGTCTACCATCAAATACGACTGCATTCTGCACTAACCAGATTCTTCACAAAACCAGACAGGAAACAGCCCGGAAAGGTTTCAGCCTTCTGGAACCACACTTTGAGACAGTTGCCCACAGTGGAGCCATCCCAAGGGTTCCTTGGACCAATCCAATTTCCAACATCCTTCCAGAGTTGTTGCGCAAAGGGACGGAACAAAAAAACGAGAAACAATTTTTCTCCTTTCTTTCAAAGTATACATTAGCTAGGACCCTATTTTTTGCATTTTTGAAGAAGTTCCCAAGTAAGGGCTCTGTTTTTCAACACCAATCACATAAACACAATGGTTTTCTTTGGGACTTTTACCCTCCATAATTTAGACTACCAAGAAAGAATCTCATAGCTTTCAATAGAATGTCACATTCTGTAACCCAGTCTAGCAGAATAGAAACCACCGGTTTGATTTTCAGCCCAAACCATCAAGCTCCTCTGTAAGTCTTATATGAGTTCTATGTAATTCTTCATGAAACCATTCCAGCACATTTCATAGACACCAGTCAACCCTAAACTCTGAGCAGAACTCCAGCCCCACTGCCAGATATTAGTAGTGAGTGGGCACCTGCATGATTAAGTCTAAATCTTCCTATCTCTTGTAATCTTTGAATCAAATCTGCTGGAAGAAAAACAACATGATTACAACCCATTATTTCATCCACTCCAATTCTAATCTGGGAACCATTTCTGACTTTCTAAGCTAAGATGTCAGGAAAAGCAGTGACCATAGCTTTCCATGGATTTACTTTTCCTATCGTTCTTGATCCAATCCAGCAGAGAACCTGGAGCTAAATATTTCTGGATAATAATCCTTCTTCACAGACTATACTTCAAGATTAGATTCCAAAGTGATTTGGTGGTCGGGGAGGTTCCAAAACTATGAATATTTTAAAGACACCAATAGCTTTTTTCCTTTGGCCTGGCTATAGATTAGCATTTTGCCAAGTATGGGCCCACCTTATTGCTTTGTCTCTCCACAGAAAAACAAAGCAGGACTTCCTTATTCTTTCCAGTACTCCTTTGGGAATACGGTCCAATGAGTGCCAACATACAGGAATTGCTTCGAGCATAGTTTTGAGTCTTGACAAGTGTAAGCCAACCTCCACTGGAAAGCCATCTATTGCATTAATGATTGATTCTTTTCCCAATCTTCTACGAGAGGCAGTTCCATTCCCTCTTCCCGTAGTTATTCCATTAAATAATAAAACCAATATATTTAATCTCTTCCTGCATTTCCTGGACCCTCAAAAGGAAGACCCGAGACAAAGAATTAATCTCCTTTTAATAATGAAACCAAGATATTTAATCTCTTCCTGCATTTCCTAGACCCTAAAAGGGAAGAGCTGAGACAAATAATTAATCTAAAAGGGTGTAGCTAATGCTCACTAGTAACAACATTATACAAAAGGACTACATCAGAAGTATTAGAGCTCATACTGTTCTCATACTTAAGTAGCTCTCCGAACTACATATCATAGTTTACAACATATTGTGAAATAAACATTCCAGCTTTTCCTACATGTAGCTGGTCTAACAAAAACTCCTAGTATTCTGAATTTCTGTTCAAAAAACATTTCATTTAATGAAAACCATGACTGTTTGCCTCATCCTGACAGATCTCTGATTGAGGAGATTGCTGCTACTCGATATCCATTGATTCCTTGAGCTGATGCACAGTCTCCTCTTCCTTAACTCCAGCTTCGGCAGAAGTAATTGAAGCTTTTTTGTTTGAGGCTGTAGAGAGGGAGTCCTTGCGAAGATTAAGTGCCAAGTGTCTCATCGCGTTGCATTCTCCGTCCAGAATGTCCATCCTTTGTTTTTGTTGAACCAGCAAATTTATTATAGATTCGAGTGTTGAGACAGATGTTCATTTTCATGTACCTTGGTAGTAACTGCAAACAAGGCGTTCTTGTTGGACTGGATGTATTCTTTGTGCCTTCTCAGAGCCTTCTTGAGTTCTAAGATTTCCCTTTGCTTCATAATTGCACACACAACAACAAACCAGACAACCAACTAGACCAATCTAAGAAGGCTGAGACCAAACCAGAATAGAGTCCTTACGTTGAGAAACTTATGTTCATTTTCATGTACCTTGGTAGTAACTGAACACAAGGGGGTCTTGTTGGACTGGAATTATTCGTTGCGTCTTCTCAGAGCCAATGCGACTTCCCAGATTTCCACAACAACAAACCAGACAACCAACTAGACCAATCTAGGAGGGCTGAGACCAAACCAGAATAGTCCTTATGCCAGACTCGGAGAGCCAGCACCAGAACAGAACAGCATCACCTTCCAGTGTTTTGAAAAACTAAAAACTGAACACGGTCCCTACACTAGAAAATCTTTGCAATGAACACTGCATAAAGCAGACCTCAAAAGAGACACACCTGTAATTAGTATCAAGCTGAGGCAGGGCTATACAATCTCTTCAAAAGCTTTCCCAGAACAGAACCAAACCTATAACTGTGATAGGGAATTGACCTCCAGTGAGATGCATCCGGGAGAATGACCCAGATATTCTTCACAACTTGCCCACCTGGTAACCTGACACCTTAGAATGCCCACTGCTTTTGTTCCCAATTCCATTCTTTCCTTACTCCATTAACCCACAAAGGCAACTAATTTTGATATTGGTGAATTCAATAAACATAATCAGTGTTAAGTCTCACATGTTCACATGCGAGAAAGGGTGGTGGCCATCCTTGATGCTCTAGTCCCAAAATAGAGGAGGTGATTGGTTAGATTCGCTTGACATGAGGCTATGTGGATGACATGCTGAACGGGTTCAAAACATTAGGGGATGTGACAAATTAACTGATTTCCATTTTTTAAATCTAACCTGTGGGAATTTATGTGGTTCTCTTAGTCAATTGATCGGATTTTGTTTTATGGTATCGTTTCAGATGGGAAAACAAGATTTTATCTACTGCCTTCATCTCTTTATATGTATGAGCTATCTTTTTGGTGAGTTTGCTATCTACCGGTCATGATCTCCCAAGCGTTGCCTTAATGACTACATGAATCTCCTAGGCAATTAGTGATTTTACCTTGAATTCCTTTACCGAAAACAATCCTTTTCTCTCCTTCTCAAAAGGGTGTGCTATTGCCAAATTGTTTGATGCTACTCCTAGTCCGGGGACTAGGATGCTACTTGTTCCTCTAGAATAAAAAGGATATCTTTTACACATCACGCTATAAATAATTAATCTTATGGTCACCTAAAGCATGAAGATATTTTGCAGATTTAATTACATTTATCAGTATACGAGTAGCTTAGTAGCTTTGTAATATCACTGTAAAATCACTTGTAATTTTTAATGCTAAAAAATAGAACTATTTGAAAACAAAAGTACATCATCCATAAAAAACATGTAAAATTAATTTCTCCTAATTTGTTGGGTATGTGTTATATTCTCTGCATCGCTAATATGCACCACGACAAGTGGGGTCCTAGTGGGCGTTGTTCAACCCTCCCCTAGTCGTGGTGAAAACCCTCTTGCATGGGGTTCAGGGAATGCCCCAAGATTTCTTTTTGGTGGTTTTTTGCTTTTTTTGTCCACTATTTTGTAAAAAGCAATTTTGTGGTGCGTGGTGGTTTTGTCCATGGTTTTGTAGTTTCAGTTATGGAACTATGTTTCAATTGGTGATTCATATGTCGCGGGATGTATATTGTATTGTAATATTGTACAAAAAATATAATGGAAAAAAAAACTTGTTGGTTTTCCCAAGTTAGGGTTTCTAGGATAAAATCTATGTAAATTTGTATGTTTGCCATTGTATCTTTTCTATTTTTATTAAGAATTTGTCTACAATGATTAATTGTATAAGATAAAAGTGTACATTTGGTATTAGAGTAGTTTTGGCTTCAAGGGGATGTCTTTGTGGCTAAGGGGTTTTGCTTGGGCTTGTGGTAGACCTTGTTACAGTGTGAGATCTGCGAAGTGGTTCTTTGGGTAAAAATAAATTGCAAGCAGTTCTAAAATAGAGATCAAAAAATTCAATGGGTAGAGTTTTGAGTTATGGAAGCTCAAAATGAAAGACTTGTTGGTGGACAAAAATCACTGGATTGTTGTGGATCTAGGTTCCATATTGATGGGGATGTTAACAGAAGATTCAATGGAGTTGGATTGGAAGGTAAAGAGCACAATAAGATTGTCTCTTGGATTCATTATTACTGAATTTGTCAAGGGAAGGTACGACAAAGGCATTATGGAACAAGTTAGGGGTTTTATATTACCTGGTGAACAAATTGTTCTTGCGGAAAAAAGTTGTACAACCTGAGGATGAAAGATGGAGACTTAGAAATAAAACATCTGAATTGTAAAAATACCTACCATTTCCTTGTCATATTATGGCTCATGAAAGGTGTTGTTAACATATTTATTCAAAAGTGTCATGGTCATAAAAATCTCATTTCTCTATAATTTGCTGAACAAATTTTTAATGTAACCATGTCACATCTTGGTATGTACATAGACAACCTATATTCACAAACATAGTTAAACATGTTGCGAGTAATAACAATAATAATAAGAAATGCATTGAAATAAATTGAACACAACAAATGTGCAGTGATAACTTTACAAAATTTCTCCCATTGGTCCTCACAAGTTAACATATGTAGCAATGATAGTATTGGCACATGTTGTGATATGGTGTTTTAAATGAGAGCGGACTCCATCTTTGAAACAAAGGGCCAATGGGTTATAAATTAGAAAATGAAACTTGTAAACAATTTGGTCATAGTTATAATAGTGAGGTACTTGGACTCATTTGGAAGTCGTGCTTAGTTAAATGTTAGTTACTGAAGACTTGGGAATCAATTGAATATTATGAGATTTGGAAAGGTTTTTTGTTTTTTATTTGTCATATTGTTTCCTGTCTAACCTCACTAACACTGGCTACTTTTCTCATACTATATAAGAATAGAATAACATTTCGTAAACCCTGAATTAGATGTCAGGGTTTCTTTCGATGATTTAACACACTACAACATGCCAAATTTGAAAACCATATTAATTAAAATTTGAATTTCAACATATATCTTTTATACTAGCATATCCCCAAAGCAAGGGAAGGAGATGCCAAAGTTTATAGAGGATGGATACAATGTAAATAGAAAGTAGAATGTAGTTTTATGATAATGAGTCAATGTGTCTCATGGAAAGTATAAAGTTTGTTAAAGACAATAAAAAAGTTACTTACATAAAATTAATAATGTGCCCTCATAAGAAATATGGTTAAATACATCTTATTAAGTTGTCAAAACAATGAAATTTATATGTGATGGGTGCTTCCAAATTCTAACGCATTAACACTTACCAACTTTCTTGTATGTTGGATATAGCAATAGATCACATTATCTAATTGTGAAAGGACTATATGTAGGTGGGAAATATTTCTCCCTTTATGAGAATTATATAAATAGTCACATGGAAATGAAGATAGAATATTGCATGAAAACTCATGTCCTTCATACAAAGGGTGTTTTTGAGAATAAACATGTGGATGACCACATGCTAGTGGAGTTTCAAGTGGTCATAGTAGGAATTATAACTTCCGACTTTATTCACTCATGATTACCTTACGAATTTATAATACTACACAGGGAGGAGGGATGCATTGAGTTAAAATTAGTGAAATGAAAATGCTTGACTCTAGCATGTTGCAAGTGACATATTGTCATGCCAAAAATGCCAATTGTAAAAGAGATTAACATTTGTGTCAATTTCATATGCTCATGTAACATATTTTCACACCAACAACGCAAATTTCATAATGCTTATGTAAAATATTGTCATACCAACAATGCCAACTCTAAAAGAGAAAAGTATTTGTGTAGAATATTAAAACAAAGCTATTGAGTTATTCTCATGGTTGTGCACATTTTCCTCTCTGTTGACCATAGTCTTTGTCGTCTTCCTCAAAATTGTTGTGTTGACTTTGTTTCGTCCTCAAAGTTTACATCATCAAGCATTGTTTCCTAACAGCCATTTGTCTTCTTCAACTCTATTTGTTGGCAAGATTGCTTCCAATGCCTTGCATTATTAAGGAACAGATGGGTTTGGAAAATCTACAAAGAAATGAATGTATGGAACTTCAGAAATTTATCTCTACAAAATCTTGATAATACATTGAAGTTTTAAACAGTATTAAGAAAATAATAAACTAATTATTATATATTTTTCAATAATAAGTTTTTATGTATTTTATTAGTATATTTGTGCCTTTAAACTTAAACTATCGTAACTTGGTTTGATTAATGAACATTGAAATCGTAGTTTGAATTTGGAAGTGGGCCCCAAGAAAAACATAAGCACAATTTGTATTGTAGAGATAATTGAGGAGAGATCATGCAATTTCTTTGGTACTGAGATCATGTAATTTCTTTGGTACCGGAAGTTCTAAATGACATACTCTGAAAATAGTTAGCCATAGCCATGGAGTGCAAGATGTCTACTATGTGAATAAAGAAATGCAAAAGAGAAACACACGTCCATTACCACTTCTCTTCTTTTATGTTCACGACATATAAATTGAAGTTACTGTATCTCCATATAGTCTAACAAACTCTGTTAACTTGTGATTTTATTTTCCCGTGATGAATACAACCTGCAAGCAAATATTCATATGTCTGTGTGAGATTGCATCTCTCTCTCTCTCTCTCTCTATATATATATAGTATGAGCCATGGAAAGATTATGTTGGTGTTATGTCTTGTCTGTGATTGGATTTTTATGTTAAAGAAAGGAAGAGTATGTACCAACAATAGTAGTAGGTGGTATGCATGGCGGTTGGTAAAGAATAAAATGGTCTTGGTTTCAAACATGTGGCCTTTACACAACTGGATGATGAAGCGTAGAGATAGAGCCGTGTGACAAGTGGTTTCTTGTTGAGACAAAGATGACATATGTTAGAAAAAACTGTGAAAATTCCTGCACTTTGAAGGAACCCCTACTGCAGCAAATCTGAATCTACTTCACCTACTTGATTTTTAAATTACATTCAATAAGTTATTCTTTTGAATAATGAAGCAAATTACTTCTGCAGTCTACACTCATTAAATATTTGATCTCATGAAATAGAAAACAGAGCAAAGAGCTAGATACATAGGACACTTATTTTTGGACACAATAGTCCCCAAAAAAACCCAACGCAGGAAAATCGGTGCAACAGCTCTGAGGGTTTATTATTATGCAGGAGAAATATCTCAATACAAATCTAGTATGCTCATCTAGCAATCCTTTACGGAGAAAACACTGGTGGAAAATTTGAGTGAGTTTTACCTCCCTTCACCCGACAGAATTTCAGCTAATCCGACAGAAGACTGGCTAACCCCGACTATTTCTGCGTTGGCTCTGCGTCAGCCTTGCGTCACCTTCTCTACCCTCTGCATCAGCTTTCCCAGCTGGTTTGACAGTTCCGACAGTTCCCAACAGTTTCAACTATTCCGACAGTTCTGGATTCTGCGTAACATACATCTTTTCTGCATCAGCTCTCCCAGCCACTGTGATGCCTTTGAGTCATCTCTCCTGGCCACTGTGATGCCTCTTTGCAAGCTCTCTCCGCTTTTCTGTTCTGTATTTTCCGGAAAGTCTTCCTATATTCTCTCTGCCCCTCAACTGCAAGATCTCCCAAATCGATTTTCCTCCTGAGACCTTCACACCTCAAAAAATCGATTTCCTTAATCTCTTTGTGTGTGTTTCCAAATGAACCCCAAGCCTCCATTTTATACTTTTCATGTTGAGTCTTCAACAACTGAGATTAAGTTTCTAATCAACGACTAAGATTAAAACATGACTTGATCCGCCTTCTAGATCATTCTCACCCATAGTTTGATTAATACCCATTAATATTTTAATTTTCCTAAATTTAGACTTAGGAACTCCATTAAAAATATTAATTATTTTGTTAAAATACAATCCAGGCGGAATTCACCAAACGGTTTATGGGTTCTTTAAAACTAATATGCTTTAACCTCTCCACCAATTTTCAAGGCTAGAGCACTTCTGATGCTACCAAAAACTAACAAAAACATGGCCTTTCTACATATACTATGGAGAGATGATGAAGGGTTCTCAAGTAACGTCCCTTAAGGAACATCTTAGGTGTAAAAAAAAATGACAGATTAAGAAATATAATAATATTTAATTAAGTAAAAGATGAAAATAGGTCGAAAGAAAACAACACATAAAATACAATACCTCATTGGAAATCATGAGAAATCCACATCCAACAATGCATAATAGCTCATTAGAATACATGAAGAACCCACATCAAGTGGTGTGGTTAGTTGATTCAACTGCCAATTCTTATCTCAATTTCTTTCCGATTCTCAATTCAATTTCTTTGATCATACGCTATAACAATTTCATATGCAATTCAACCTCCATTTTTCGAAGCCATAACAATTTCACATAACTTAAAACAAACACCATAACACACACAACAAACATATACATATGGTATAAAACACACAAAACACATAACTGCAATGAGGCATAACAAATTCACACAACAAAACACGCACATCAAACATATACATATGAAACATCTACATATGATATGAGAGACACAAAAACACATAACTACAATATGTCCCAAAGACCGACAACATTGGAAACACTTACATACACTCACATAAACAAACAAAAAGAATAGAACAAAACATATATAAAGGAGGCGAATGTGAATAAACATAGTTGAATGTATATCAATTAGATATATATATTGAGGACGTGCTCTCTCTAAATGCAAAATCCATCTAGCATTTGAAAATATATTTTTGTTTCCTTCTCTCTGACACAACTTTATCTGCAGTCAAATGTTGTTCTCTCTCCAATCTTATTTTCCTCTTATCCATTATATGTATATTTTGAGAATGTGCTCTTTCCCTCTCTATCACAACCTTATCAATAGATAAATGTCATTCTCTCTCTAATCTTCTTTTCCTCTCATTTTCTAAGGGAGGTATCTGTAGGTAAATGTCATTCTCTCTCAGATCTTCTTGTTGTCTTATTATTAATGAGAGTGATCCCTTGCTCTTTCTCTCCACCAAAACTTGAAATTCCATCAACCATGTCTGTCAAATATACAATATTTTCCTCGAAAAGTTTCAGTTGATTCCATTCATCCCATTCCAATCCAAACCCTGAATTTTTCATGACAGTCACTACAAATGACGACTTAATTCTATCAGGCATTAATAAAATTAAACAGGAAAACATTTCCCAATAGTATATCAATATAACTAATTTTGAGATCCAATTGACGATTTGTAAACATTACCAAATTAAATTTCCGCCATCTACTATTCTGCAGACTGATGGAATTTTCTTTTTTCAAATAAGGAAAATACTTGCTTTATTTGTACCCTTTTGGGAAGTACAATACAAGATTTCCCACGACCCACTAAAACTAGTACCCATTTTGGGAGTACAATACAAGATATTTCACAACACTCAATGCTTTCTATGTCATCATTATACAATTCCTCTACCATTTTCTTCATGGTGAAGAAATATCGATTTTTTTTTGAGTCTTGATAAAGACTTGCAAAGAAAAGATCAAAATGGGATATTTTGAATTCTAGGGAATTACCTTCTCCTTGCTTGAAAAGAAGTTGTCAAATGTACCCACTAAGCCAAACAATCAATTGCTCTAATACCAAGTGATTAAAAAACTTGAGAGCCCAAAAAATTGCAACAAAGTCCTTTTAATTGATCATAAGGGCTTGGAAAATTAAGTTACAATTTGTCACATAAACATGTAAATATCAACATAAACTTGTCACTTAAAATGCATATAAAAGAACTTGATCAAACCATGAATAAGGAAAACATGAAGCAACAAGGTTGATAACGAAGTTCACCCGCTCCATTGGGCTATATCTTTGGATTCGCCTCCAAAGGTGGAATCACTTTTATTGTCTTTCTTCAAAGAGGAATTTGTACAATGCTCTATTAAAAAAGGTGGCCAAACCTAGAGATGTCTTCTATTCCCAAAAAGACTTCAAGACTTGTACATACAAATAATTCCTTTAAAAGACCTCTTGAGCTCTCCAAGCTATCAAAAGCTATTTTCCAAATGAAGTTCTCAAAAATTATCCAAAAACTCTCTCAAGCTCTCTCTAGCAAAAGCAAAGAGTACAAAAAAGAAATTTACAACTCTTTTGAGATGTATAAACGAAGGAGAGAATATCTCCTTAGATCCACATTCCAAGGAGAGAATAACTCTCTTATTCCATAAACGTAGGAACTTATGAGATTCTTAAGGAGAAAATCTCTCAACTCCAACAAACTTGGACCTTATCCACATTTTTAAGGGAAACAATCCCATGAAAATCTCAACTCCCATTCGAAATTAGGAAAATAATTTGTGAGGTGGATTCTCACATTTAATCAATTTCATTTTTACAATTTAAATGAGAAATACATGAGCACATTGAGCATTATAGGCTCATGAAATTTTAAATAATTCCACCATTACCAATCTTCCCATGAACTTTCCTTTGGCTTGGTACTCTTTGAAAACTGGTGGAAAGATCCTCATGGATCAGATAACCATGCACAATATACACCAAAAGTTTTCCCTGGGAAACCCAAACTCGAGAAAAAACCCAGTAATCATTTCTAGGAGAAATTGTTCAATTCAACATAATTACAATAGGATTTTTACAAGTCAACCTAGGAGCTCCTAGGGCTAGACCATACCATTGCTAGCCTTTGACCCTTCCTTCCAGCCTTGTCCTTAGTCTTGTCCACCCTCTTTGATTAGGTCTTGTCACAAAACAATTTGACCCTTCCTTTTACTCATCAACTAGCCTCTGTAAGGTCTCGATTGACCTCCTCTTAGCCTTGAGGCACCTTGGCCCTACTTCGCAAGGGTTTTAGGCCTCTCACCCCCCCTTCTTTTCCTATGGATTAGATCAAAACAAACTGCAACTACCGTTGTATTTTTGTTCACGGTCTCGAGGCCTTTTGACCCTCTACTGATCTCATAACTAAGGTTTCAACCCTATTCAAGGGATGTGACCTCCTTTAATCCACAAGAGAAACCTTTTTATTCTTCAACAAATAGAACAATGCTTCACAACTTGCTTCTTACACTTGTCCAATAGACAAACAAGTATCATGACTTCCTCTTGGATGCTATTCATCCTTCTTGAACCATATGTACTTCAGGCAAACCTCTCTTGGTTATATATGGATCACTTGGACTAGTATTTATTCACAAGCTGAGATTACTATGATGTGAATGTTGAAATGAGGAGATCAAATGTCCTTTTATAGTGTTCTTGTGGTGCCTAAGGGGAATGTCTCCTTGTTGGGATGACTTGAAATTTTGGAGCCAACTTAAAGAAAATTAATTTAAATTTAAATTATCTTTTCTTTTATTAAGCCAACTTGACTTGCTGGGAATACCTCTTGCAGTCACCTGAAAAATTAACACTCCCTCTAGCTAGGGAGGTATTCATTTTGACTTCCACAAATGTCCACTTAGTTGAAAATTTTCACCATCCCAAGAAAATATTGAATGAACCCGCTATGTTAATGTATCCATCCACTTCATGTTCTGTTCCTAAACCAGGTGGAAAGCATCTTGCATCAACATCATGTAAAGGATCTAGTCATCCACTAGCCAAATGCCCGTTGGTGATATGGTTACGTCCCCCCTGACTGGGTAAAAGACAAAACTATCCCTGGGTCACCAACTAACCAAGTCATCACTTGGAACTAGGTCAATTCTCCCTGACCAATGGTGAAACCCTAGGCCCATTTACAATTCCCCCATGTCATCACATGGCAGTTGAATGGTAAAATACTTGTCTGATTCTTTGAGGTGCTCACTCTACCCACTAGCCAAATAACCCTTGGCAATATGGTTAGAACCTTCTGACGAAGGGAGCACTATAGGCCCTAATGCTATTTGGGCCATTCTCCCTAGCCACAATATTACATGGCACCCGATTAATATTATTGACCTAGGGAAAATGTTTTCCATTATGTTATAACATTAACTCTCTCTCTCAATGAGGGAGGCATTCTCAACTACTCCAAGATTGTCCCTGAAATATACAAACTTAATCAAGGAGAAAGGCTTTGTGAGATTGTCAACAACCTGATCATTCATAGAAATATATTAGTGCCTCACTACTACCTTTTGTAACATGTCTCAGATGTAGTGGTTCTTGACCTCGAATCCATCTGACACTCCAACTCAACCAAAACATGAAAACCCCATCACACGATGGCTATCTGGAAATGGAAGGCTAGGCTGAAAACATTGTCACACATGGGAAAACCCATGACATGAGAAAAAAGAACCACATGCAATACCATGCATTCCAAATATAGCAAGGACATCACACATGAAAATCAATACCTGCACAGAATGCTATTGTAGCTGCTTGATCTTGCTTTTTCTTGCTTTCTCCTTCCTTCCTCTTTCCTTATTTGCCTTTCTTGATCCAATGGCAAAGTGCTCCAAGAAAACTTTAAGTTTTCAAGAGTTTGTGAGAGAGAGACTAATGAGAAAGCTCCAAAATTGAACTGACAAAAGATACCAACTGATCCTAAGTCTTTTTATTAATTAGGCCTATATTTTCTTCATTTTCCATTATTTTCATCCTTACATGCAACATGTGACCTTTCACCTTCCTTTTCTCTTAATTTCCATTATTTTCATAGACAAAATGTCAATTAATGCCACTTTACCTTTCCAAATTCCTTAGCCATTGCCTTTTCCAATTTCCTTAGCCATAATAAACCAATGAACACCCACACTAGGATGTTTTTCCCAACATTCAACTTGGAATAAGTGTCTCATAATCCGTGGTTATTATTTTTATTGTATTAACTTTTATTACATGGAATTTTCATTAGAGATATTACAGAACCCTCCCCCTTGGGGGACACCATCCTCAATGTTCAACCACACCTACATCTTAGCAAAATTGTTGAAAAGAAAACCAACATGACAACATAATAACATGACAACTATAATGAAATGACACCGATACGCTTATTGGAGCTTTATAGCATAGCTCATGGTGGTATTTACATCCATATACATATGTACATATATCAAAAAATCACCCTGACATATAACAAACATCATATCAAAACCGCTTTGCCTAAACCGACAAACAATGAAGGATACATAGCCCACATTTGATTTGCCATCTCTCATATAGCTTAATCGGACCCAAAGTGCTTCCACTGCACTTTAACCTGCTCGATTTCTCAGTTCTAGAGTATGATCACCTTTCTCTGCAATATACATTGAGGCTTTGACTCGATTTCTCCATCTGGTTCCACCTGCAATACAAACTAGTCAATCACATTATCATCATGTTTAACATACTTCTTAAGCAATGACTCATGGAAAACATCATGGAATTTCACCGTTGGAGGTAGTGCAAGTCGATAGTCCACTGGCCCAATCCTCTAAATAGTTCTAAAAGGTCCACAAAACCATGGTGCCAGCTGGTACATGATCCAATCTGCCAAGAGCTCTTCTTTGATTTGATGTGCAAGTACACATGTTCCAGAACTTGGAACTCCTTGAACAACCTATTCTGATTTTCATAACTTTTCTTCCTATCCTGTGCTACTTTCAAATTCATCTTGATTACATTCATTTCCTATTCCATTTTCACTAACATGTATGGTCTAATCAACACCCTGTTAACTAGATCACTCTAACTGATGGGAGTATTACAACTCTACCCATACAATGCCTCAAACAGACTCATCTTCAAATATTCCTGATACCCATTATTGTAAACGGACTCTACCAGTGGAAGATACTCTTCCCACTTTTGCTGCTAATGCATTACGTACATCCTCAACATGTCCTTCAATATCCTATTGACCCTCTCAATTTGTCCATCCGTCTGCGGATGACAAGATGTATTGAAGGCCAACTCTGTGAACAAAACTACAAACAACTCCTTCAAAAACTTGGAAGTAAACATTGCATCCATGTATGACACAATATTCTTTGGAACAACATGAAATCTGACTGCATCTCTGATGAACACCTATGCCACGTTCGTAGGTAAACATAGTCTTCACTGGAATGAAGTGTGAAACCTTTGTCAACATGTCCACAAGAACCATGATGGAATCATGTTGTCTCACTGTCCTCGGAAAAATTGTGATAAATTCCATGGAAATGACCTCCCATTTCCATTCTGGAATTGCAATCAGCTGTAGCAGTCCATTTGGATACCTAAACTTTGCCTTTAGTTGCTAATAATCCAAACATCTAGCCACAAACTCTGCCACATCCTTCTTCAGATTTGGCCAATAATAAAACTTCTTAACTACAATCAATGTCTTCTGATAGCTTGGGTGAATGGAATATGGTTTCTCATGAAACTCCCTCAAGATCACCTTCTTGAGTTCACTACTATTTGGAACATATATATCGTCTCTAAACTTGACTAATCCATTTGCTGTAAGACAATATTCGACATCCTGTGCACCTGCATTTGTACCTGTACCTATACCTATACTCTGTTGTACCCTGTGCACAATCTCCATATACATGTCATCCTAAGGACTTGCTTGCAAAATCCTATCATGTAAGTCTTTCCCATAGAAGCTCATAGTTTCTATATGATTCACATGGACCCACCTGCTAAGAGCATCTGCAACCCTATTCTCTTTTCTCTTGATGTACCTGATCTTGAAGTAAATCTCACTGGTCGTGGCCAATCATCTAGCTTTCTTGGCATTCAGATTATGTTGGTCAAACAAGTATCTCAACCCACTGTGATGACTCATTAATACAAACCTCCTTCCAAGAAGATAATGCCTCCACATCTTCAATGCATGAATGATCGCTGCCAACTCAAGATCATGTGTTGGATAGTTCTTCTCATGTTCATTTAGTTTCCATGATTCATAGCATACCACCTGTCCTTCTTACATAAGCACTCCACCAAGTCCTCTTTTACAAGCATCTGTACATACCACAAACTCTTTGTCTAGATCTGCGATCTTTAACACTGGAGCATGTGTCAACCACTGCTTAAGTTTCTCAAAACTATCCTCACACTCCTCTTTCCATTCAAACTTCTTACCTTTCCTCTGTAATGATGTAATAGGATAAGAAATTTGTGAGAATTTCCCCATGAAATTCCTGTAATAACTTGCTAACCCCATGAATGACCTTACCTCATCCACAGTTCTAGGAGCTACCCACTCCATCATAGTTCTGATCTTCTTTGGATCCAATGCTATGCCCTCCTTGGAGACAACATGTCCCAAGTAATGTACCTCATTTTGAAAGAAACTGCACTTGATGAGCTTAGCATATAATTGATGCTCTCTCAACAATCTAAACATTGCTTCCAAATTCTCACCATGCTCTTCCTCATTTTTAGAATATACCAATATGTCATCAATGAACACAATAGAAAACTTGTCCAAATAGGAACACAACACACTATTCATCAAACAAATAAATATAGTTGGAGCATTAGTCAAACCAAATGGAACTACAACAAACTCATAATGCCCATACCTGGTTCGGAAAGCTGTCTTGTAAATGTCCCCCTCTTTAATGCGTACATGATGATATCCGGATTAGATCAATAGTCGAGAACACTATTGCTCCCTTCAAGTGATCAAACAAGTCATCAATCCTCAACAACAGATACCTATTCTTGATGGTCACTTTATTCAACTTCCCGAAGTCAATACATAGCTTGAGAGTACCATCCTTCTTCTTCTACCGACTCTAGAGTGCTCCTCCTGTATGGTGTTTTTGATGCTGGTGCTTCCCCTGGTACCAACTAAATAGAAAAGTCTACTTCCCTGCGAGGTGGAAACTCTGAAATATCTGCGGGAAACACATCCTGAATTCTCAACTTCCTTACCTTTGTTGCTACAAATATGTAATGCAAATAAAAGACACCCTTATATGCGACTGTGCTTTTACTGCATAGCCGTCACTATCCTAAGTGATGTGATTTTCTTCTTTCCTTATAAGACCCTTGGTTCCCCGTTTTCATCCAAGCACTCAATGGATTTGTCATAACAATCCACCTTGGTCCTATGAAGGTATAGCCAGTCCATACCCAATAGCATACTATATGATCCCAACGAAAATACATTCAAGTGCGTTGATGTAGACATGCCATTCAACTCAAATGCACAAGCTCTTATCCAATGCTAAACTCTTTTATTTGTACCTGTAGCCAACTGCACTAACTAAGATTTTGCATGGACTTATTTATTCAAACCACACTTATCCACAAAGTCAGGACTAACATAACTATAATTAGATCTAAGGTCAATAAAAATAGAAACTACTTGTTCACAAAGTTTACCGTCCATCTCAATGATAGATGCCTGATGGTTTACCTACCTATTATCTCGTGCTGCATAGATACGAGGAACACACTTATGAACATCCCCAATATTCTATGCCTCCTGTGCACTATATATCTGAGGCTTATTACCCTAATTATATGGAATATATCTTGAGATTCTCCTTACCACATGTCCAACACTCCAACTGTCCAATACCATCACTTCTATGTTTTTGTTGTGACCCATGTCCCTGTCTAGCTGCATGAACTTATTTTGTGGTGTCACATTTTCTTTCTCTTCTGCATTCTGAGGCTTTGTTCTGTTTGGCTAACAGTTACCTTTACCTTTATCTTTCCCTTTCCATCCTTGTTGAGATTCATTCTTATGCTTCGATTGGTCATACAATGCTTCAATTTCCCAATAACTTCCTCAAGTGACCGAGGCTCATCATACTCAATCCGATCTCTAAATTCTAATGGAAAACCACTGAAAAATAGTTGAACTTTAGCCTTCTCATATTTAAGATATGATACATACCTCAATAGCTCCAGGAAATTAGTCATGTACTCTTCATATGTCATTGACCCATCTTTAGCTCATAGAATTCTTTGGCCTTATCGTCGTAGTACCTTTCTGACAAGTACTTCTTCCTGACAAGCCTCTTGAACTCACCCCAACTCAAGTAATTTGTCCTAATGTGTTTGACCCGCTTCACATCTTCCCACCAGATATATGCTTTACCTCTGAGGCTGAAGATAACTACTTTGGCCTTCATATTATCTATGTAATTATGTAACTCAAAGAACTTCCTCATCCCAAGTATCCAAGCTTATGCATCTTATGACTTCTTCAAATATCCATAAAAAGTAGGTCGATTTGCTTTCTTAAATTCATCTGGAATGTATCCCCTATAGCTCCTCTTGTAAGGATGATAACGATGATGATCATAATTCCTATCCAAACCAGAACTAGAGTAGTACCTGTGTCCATCATCTCTCCTATTCGGAGTATCCAACAACGTGCCATATCTCACTGTGTCATCTCTATCCAAGCTGTGACCATCATGCGAACTACTGCGATATGTCCCATTAGTTCTATCCTCTTGCCCATGGATGATCCGAAGTGGCACAATTCTGAAAAACTCTAAAGGAGCATTGCATTCACCTTTGCTTGTTTCTCTTGTGCGCGCATGATTTTTTCATTGTCTGCCTTACAACTCCTTATTTCTTCCTTCAAGCTTCTCAATGTGTCTACTAAATCAAAAGAGTGCCCAACACCACGTTGCTCATTTGATTCATAGGTATAATCTCTGTAGTCTACCATCTTGCTAGTCATTTTGATATCTTTCCTACAAGGTATACTATGTCTCATTTGCAAGATCAACCAATAAACATAGTACATGTATAACATAATCATGAAAACATATATACATATAATACCTAAGCATATAACCATATAACCATAATTCTAGCTAGAGTGCAGTGATCAATGCATGAGCATATCAACTACACATACCATGACTTCATGCATGACAACAACAACCATACCAATGTACACTAACAATATGAAAGCATAAACAACATATAACAAATCATACACTCATGACGACACACTTCAAAACAACAACACCCTCTTTCACATGGTGACATCACTAAAACCATAACCGACACCATGCATATGCAACAAGCATATATACCACAAGGATAATTAACACACGTGCAACCGAAATGAATTCATGACAAACACACATCGCCCATCCAGTCCAAGGGGTCAACCATGCTCTGATACCACTTTGTGGTATTTGATATGACCCAAAGAGAGCACAACATGCTCTGATACCACTTTGTAACACCCTCATCCCACATCTACCCTAGTAACCGGCCAACCAGAGTAAATATGCCACGAGAGGCTAGTTATAATGGGATTCAACCTCCTAGGTGACCTTAAGGAAGTGGAATTGATGGAAACACACCACACAAACCTTACACATCAGCAACAGAACTCCCAAGATCCATCCCACTGAGTTTCTAGACCATTAAACCCTTGGACACTCCCTTGATATGGACAAGGGTGCATCTTGGAGGCTCTAGACGCTCCCACAACATGGGTATGCATTCATTTGGGGACTTTTCTCCTCATACTTGTGCCCACAACTCTGGAATTTGTGCCACTTTTTGAGGCCCAGAGCCCAGGTTGCCGCCTAGAACTTAATGACAGGTTCAGAAATGAATTTACACAATAGAACAATTGACAAGGTCTAGACTGGACCCCTACTAGCCATGACAGACATTTCGTCAAACATGTCACAAATATGTAATCTAAAGGTTTAAATAATAGATCTGAGCATAGGGGTCTCATACTTATCTGAGAATTTCTAAGAAGCATTTTTCCTTTATATCATTAGCTGCATTATCGTCTATTAGGTCATAGATACATTGTTTAGTCATTTACAATTCAAAACATGAGGAGAGCCATACATCGTCATTGTCATAATATATGCTTATAACTAGCGTAATAACAACAAAAATATCAAGGATATATCAACCATAGAATCCACATATAAACCAATACATTTACACATAAGATACCAAGGAAATAACCTCTTATTAATGTATGCAAAAGCCAACCCAATATGGGGCTACCACATTCCACCTGACCATCACCCTTGTGCCATATTCCAAGCATGAATGTGTGACTCAAACCAAAATAACCAACTAGGGCATCCCAATGCTAAACCACCTCACCCTCATTAATAGAAACTAGGATTTA
Organism: Pinus taeda; assembly: GCA_000404065.3. Lineage (NCBI taxonomy): Eukaryota > Viridiplantae > Streptophyta > Pinopsida > Pinales > Pinaceae > Pinus > Pinus taeda. The sequence continues at coordinate 10,977 of APFE030648645.1, read as the reverse complement.
CTGCATTCGACACCAGATCACTAGGCCAAAACAAGCATGGATTCCACCAAATTTCTCCACCTACACCGTGAGGAATTTTCCTGTCTCCTAGTCTCTCAGGGTTTACCGCAATCCCCACTGGATCAATAGGCCCTAAACTAAGACTCCATTCTCCAGGCTTTACCGCATATCCCATTCTGGGGTTACTAGGCCTGATGGAAAGAACCCACCTCTAGGATTTACCATATATCCCGCCATTCACCGATAGAGGGTTCCTAGGCCCACCGAGGCAAAAAAAAATTTGGCTTTACCGCAACCCACAATCTAGTTCAGGGGTTACTATGCCATGTTTTCTTTTATGTAGAGATCCACCTTATTGAGCTTCGAATCCATCCGACAATCTATCTCAACCAAAACATGAGAACCCCATCACACCATGGCTATCTGGAAATGACAAGGCTAGGCTGAAAAAACTATCACACTTGGCAAAACCCATGCCATGACAACAAAGAACCACATGAAATACCATGCATGCAAAATCTAGCAAGGAAATCACACATGAAAATCAATACCTGCAAAGAATCCTATTGTAGCTACTTGATCCTGCTTTTCCTTGCTTTCTCCTTCCTTCCTCTTTCCTTCTTTGCCTTTCTTGATCCAATGCCAAAGTGCTCCAAGGAAACTCTAAGTGTCCAATAGTGAGAGAGAGAGAGAGAGATTAACGAGAGAGTTCCAAAACTTATCTGAAAAAATGTACTAAATGATCCTCAAAAGCATTTTTATCAATTAGGCCTCTATTTTCTTCATTTTCCTCCTCACATGCAACCTATGAAATCTCACCTTCCTTTTCTCCTAATTTCCATTATTTTCACAAATAAAATGCCAATTGATGCCACTTTGCTTTTCCAAATGCATTAGCCATTTCCTTTTCCAATTTCCTTAGCCATAATAAACCAATGAAAACCCACACTAGGATGTTTTTCCCAACATTTAACTTGGAATAAGTGTCCCATAATCCGTGGTTATTATTTTTCCTTAATTAACTTTTATTACATGGAATTTTCATTAGGACTGTTACACACCATAAACTAGATCAAAGTGTTCACTGCAAAGCAAATATCAGGTCTAGTATTAACCAAATACATCAAGGACTTGATCAACTGTTGATACATAGAGGGATCCACCAAATCTGAGTCAGAACCTCTTAGCTTCTTCAGATTGGTCACCATGGGAGTGGCCATGGACTTACAATCCATCATCCCAAATCTCTGAAGGATTGTAATAATATACTTCCATTGATTAAGGAGGATCTCACCTGGCTTCTGCCACACTTCTAATCCCAAGAACTAATGCATCAAAACTAGATCCTTCATCTCAAACTCATAGGTCAACTTCCTCTTACACTGATCAATCAGATTTTATGTTCCTATCCAAAACAAGTCTTTAACATATAACAACAAGATCACAAACTTTACAATATTTTAATAAAGTTTGGGATCGACATCACTCTTGGTGAAACAAAGACTCATCGGGTATCCATTAATATGATAATACCAAGGCCAAGGTGTCTTCTTGAGTCCATGCAAGGCCTTCTTCAGCCTAAAAACATGATACTCCTTCTCATGTACTTCAAACCCCAATGTTTCTCTATATAGTTCTTCCACAATCACTCTAATGAGGAAAGTGGTTTTCACATCCATCTTGTTATCCCCTACAATTTCCTAGGATGAGGAGGAAATCGAAAAGGTAACCTCGAACTACTTTTAGTCAATGGCTAGCCCTACTGAACCAGAGAGGGATATCTCTAAGGATTTGTCAATGAATAACAGAAAATAAATAGGTTTTAGGCTAGATGTACAAGTCTTGTTTGAGTATTTGAGAATTTAGGGTTTTTAGTTTGCTGGACTAGGGATTAGGGCAGGTAATTAGGTTAAGACCTCAAGTGTACACAAACATGTATAAAGAGGAGCTATATATCAGTGCATTATGGTGAACTTAAGATTTTATCAATGTAGTACAAGTCTGAGAGTTTAAGAGAACATAATGAGCATGTATAAGCATGAATTCATTAGTCATAGAAGAAAAGAAACACAAACATGATTTTCCACATAAACAAAGCTTAAATCTAAGAATTTTGTTTATATGGTTGCAAGGAAAACCATAAGAAAAAGAAAAACCATGAAAAGAGAGATGATTTCATCAATTAGAAACTGATATGAAATGAAACTAACACCATAGACTCACTAAACAAGTATTCCTAAAATATAACTCCCACTACTTCTTGATTAGCTGTAAGAAAACATAAGGTACCACCCTCTCCACAAAAGTACAACCCTTCTCTTTGAATGAGAAATGATACATATAGACTCAATCAAACAAGTTCCTCACCTTCAAGAGTCAAATTCCTAAGTGGTGGAACTGTTTCCAAGATTCTCTCAACCAACAAGTGAGAGTGAGAAGGTCAAACACAAACTCTTCTTTAAGACTTCAAATTGAGTTTTGCAACCTTTAGTAGGCCTAATTAAACATAAAAACAACCTATCATGCATATTTATTTATGATTACATCATCTAAACCTTGAACTACTGAATTTATGTCGTGAGTTTAAATTTGACCAAGTCAAACTAAAAACCTGAGAAATTACACAGTGAAATTTTTTAAATAAAAACTTAGAAATTAGTCATAAGCGTAGTGCCAACTTTTAGGCCACTTTCAGGTGTCTTATGGAGGTCAAATGTGAAATATGAGAGAACGGTCAACAAGAATTTCCTGTCTAGTTTCCATAGCATCTTGAATTTTTTAAACGTACCCATGGGAAGGCCTTCAAACAGTGGTTCTCCCAAGGTGACTCTATAAGCGCAACGTCCATCTGAAAAAGGAGGCATAAAGGTGATTTTTTGAGGGTTTTTTACCTTTTCTACTTGTTAGAAGCTTAGATTTTGGGGTGCCAATAGTCAAAATTGCATGTAGAGGTCACTCTGAATCCAAATATCCAAGCCATTTTCCATTTGGAGGTCTCCGCACTAAGCGCAATGCCCAGGTCGCTGTGTTTGTAAATTACATTGTTTTTTAAAACAATAAAAAACCATCAAAATTTGAACATGACAAAAAATTCTTCAAACCTTTTGAAAATTGCTGAGTGAAGCTATAATATGATATTCTATGCCATGAGGGAGGCCTCAATAAGTAAATCAAGCTTCTCCTTGTCCTTTTGGCTTGTTAGGGTTTACTTGAGCTTCTTTTTCAAATGCTTCACCCTCATGTTGCAAATCATGTTCCTGGTCTGATAATGGTGGGCCATGTGCCTCAATAGCTGGTTGTCCCTATTGGCTTTGTCAAGAAACTGCTCTAGGTGACCATTGACCTTACCTAGCCAATACTCTCTATCTTCATTGATCTCCAAGGCAATTCTATCTTCAATGTCCAAGTCTTCATCTAGTAGGTTATGTCCTTTTTCTTTATTCAATGCCTTTTTGAGTCCTTTAGGCCTTGGTTTCTTCTTTCCAACTTGTTTCTCCTTTTCATCATGTTCACCAGGCTCTAAAACTGCTTTACCTTTACCTCTTTGCTGCAGCACCTTGGATTTCTCTTTCTCCATAATTAGTTCTTTGGCCTTAAGCTGATTGTTTTCTTTCTCAAGGAAGGAAATGATGAATCTTGCCCATGATCTCTCTGACTTGAAAATCCTTCTCTTAGATAATTTGTTGCAAGTTTTAAGGTTCATCTTCTGTATCCAAGTCAACTAATTCAAAGTCATGTTCAATTATCTCCTCATCCTATACCTGTGATCCCTGTTTCACTGATGTAGAAGGCAAGGCCCCTTCCACAATTTGTGGAGCAAACACTTGCCTATTTGCTGCAAACACTAGCCGAGGTCCTCTATGATATGTCTCAACCTCTTTATCCTTTTTAGTGTTTTTTCTCCTCTTAACTTTCTTCACTATAGTACTGCTAGATGGTCCTACTTCCCTTTGAGGCACTCATGATGGTGATGGAATAGGTCTAACAGGCCGAGCTGGTGGTGTAGTGAAGATATCATTCTGAAAGAAGGTTTCCCATGCAATAATTAACTGATTGAGGTGATGAAGGAATATTATCTTGATTAAAGAGTGATGGCAAAGGCTATTTGGTGGGCCCTAGTATTGCAGCAATAATGTTGCAACTCCTGGGACTCCCTTCTTTAATTTTATCAACCCAGTAGTTCGTAACAAACTTGGAAGCGACGGTGCTGTATGCACAAGTACTAGTTCTTGCCGCAGCTGTCACTTGGTCAGCTGGCACAAGTCCACTAGGGGCTTAAGCCAACTTCTATGAGATCTGAGAAGAAGCTTTTTAACTGATGGATGGAAACTAACTCAAAGGAAGCTAATCTACTTGCAAGAAGAAACTGAAAAGCTGAAAGGAAATGCAAACCCTAGCAAACCCTAATTTTACCAGCTAGCCCTACTGATGTGAAAAAGAGGATGCAAACTACTGAAAGAGATGCCATTGACTTCTAGGAAGGTAAAATGCATGTGTCTAAGTTATCACTATATGAAGAAAACATCTTTTTGTATTTTTGAATAAGTTGTCGGAATTATCATGCATGTGCTTTCACTGTTTTTGACTGTGCAGAGGTGGATCGGTGAGAGAAAATGCTTGCAAGAGGTTGGGAAGGTTAGAAGAGGTCCTAAGGGGTCCCTAGCACCCTTCCTTAGAGTTTCACAGTGATTGGATCTCAAGAAATCACTTTCGTGAGCTTCTACAAGAAGTCTGTAGGGGTTCTACAGGATGTTCTGGAATTTCTACAGGATGTTCTGTAATTTTCTACAGGATGTTCTGCGATTTTCTACAGGATGTTCAGAAATGGGATTTTGGAAGATGGATGGATGAATAAAGATGAAGTAGTGGGTATGGAGGTGAAATAGGGGTGTAGGGGAGTTCAAGACTTGGAGTATGGAGTTGAGGAGTGGCACAGATGGTTAGATTTGTTCAAGGAGGGATGAAACGATGTTGCACAAGAAGATGAGAATCATGGCAAAGTAAGCGAATGAGGCAAATGTAAGGTAAGGGTTCTAAGTGAAGGATGAAACAGGTAGGTTGGATGGAGTATGTGCAGGTAAAGAAGTGTAACAGGTACTCTGCAAGTGGTTTTTCAAACTGAACAAACAAACACTTATAAAACCTATGACCTAGTTACTTTACTCTATTCTAACCTAAGTAATAGCAAAAGGAAACGAACAACAGTTTATTCAAAATGAAATGCGTGAAATAACTTATGAAACTAAGCAATCATCAACTGAAGCATTTAAACACTACTAATATCAACATCTACAAATGAGGATTCCAACACTATGAATTGCATGACAAAGCAAAACAATGTTTTTGTTGGCAGCAATGTCACCTTTGTCCCAGCCCACGATCCCACTGAGGGAGAGGTGAGATTGGAGGTGCTTGATGGCCTTTTTCTGGAGATATTCCCTGTTACTAATCTATCAACTAAATCTGAACATGAAAAGCTACTTTAACCATAAAAACCAACCTAAATAACAAACCAAGATTTAAATCTAAATAGCAGATTTTATTCTAAGAATGCAGTAAAGACACATGAAAGTAAACAAAGGAGGTACTAGGCACTTGGGTTGGGCCCAAACCCCAAGAGCTATAGCCTTCTAAGAGAGATTAGAGCTAGTGCAAAGCTGGATTCATCTTTATTGATCAAAAGAATAGTTACATTCCAAAAACTATCCTCAAGTAAAACTTGAAAATGTGCTGAAATGCGGAGCTAAACTACTGCCTAAAAAAATGACTAAAAACCGAACTACAAACTAGCTAACTTCTGCCTACAAAGTGACTAACTACTGGCTAACCTCAAATGAGCCCCTAAGCCTTCTTATTTATACAAATTGAGGACCCCAACAATCCTCCTAAACTTTAGGGACTCGGCTGCCCAAAACTTGCAGTTAACAGCAGTCCTTCTTGACTTGCTTGGCTGCCCTTGTGATAATCGATTTGGTGGCCCTTGAACTTCAAGCTGATGGTGGAGAATTCGAGGTAAGGGCCCATAAATGAAGGGGACACCTTCCTAAAAATCCTCTCCACGAATTTGGCTGCCAAGTTCTCATTTAAACCTTTGATTTTGTCTGCACATTGACCAAAAAGACTGCATAAAACACACATTAGACTTGTTGGCATAATGACTAACCCAATTCACTCTATTAGCATAAATATAATCAAAAACATGTAATAAACTAATGAGAATGGTGGATTAGGTCGAATTAGGAGGCTGAATGAGCCCATATATTATCCATTTTTGGGCTCATCATCACCCCCTACTGAAGTGTTGCTCATCCTCTGAGCAACTAATCTATCTCTTCATCTTTGATGGCCCTGGTGGCCTCCCTGTCATGCCAAGCTTCTGAAGTGATGTCCTCTTCTTAGTCATGAAACCATGCTTTTTCTCTCTGCTTCTTTCCACTACCTGTGCTCCTTTTCTTGTAGCAGTTTTGTTAGCGCCTCAACCTCAGCCTGCAGCTTGTCCTCTCTTTGCTGCTCATTATATGTTTCCTTGTCTTTCCTTCTTCCTGTGATTGTTTGGCCACCTTTTCCTCCAATTTATCGGTCTCTCTTAGCTTAGCCCGAGTTTCTTGTAGAACAGTCTCAACATCCTGTAGAGAGGCTGTTGTGTCCAAGATTTTCATTCTTTCTCTCCAGGTGGATGTCTTTGGGCTTCCCTGTTCATAGGTGATGGATGCCTTTGAGAGATACTTTTCCTTTTCTATAGCTGGGGGTGTCTACAATTGTAATTGGCTCTTTTGACTGTGGTTAGGGTCTGCCAGTTTTTACCTGCATGCTCCTTCTTGCCTTAAAATACATGGGAGGCTCCCTCTTTCGCTTCCCTTTTTGATTTGGAGATGTGCTTAGGGTGGCCAGCACAGCTGCTGCCTCCCTGGCTAAAATCTCAGACGATTTTTCTTTCTATTTCCCTGTTTCTAGACTTCTTGTAGAAAGTCATGTGCTGACTGTTTTCTGGCTTCCTGTAGAAATGGTTTTCATGCTTCCTGTAGAAACTGTTTTAACTGTTTTGGTTTCCTTGGATGGATGTGGCTCTTCTTCCTTTTTTTCCTCTTCTTTTGTCTTATCTACCTCTGTTAGCTTGCTTCCTCACGCTTTGTTTTGGCTTTCTTCTCATCTTGTTTAGCTTCTGCCTTTTCTGCTGTAGTATTTTTCTTTTCTGTTCTTCCTTTGTTTTGCCCTCTACTTGAATGATTTTTTCTCCCTCATCATTGGTTTTTTCACATACTTCAGGCCTGATTCTTCCCTAGAATTACATCGCTTCTTTTGCATAAACATGCAACAAATAAAACCGTTTGTTTTCTTCTTCTCTTGAAGCCAGAAATTTTGCAAAAACCCGTGTTTTCTTCTAAAAAGATAGCTCATTCCCCTCTTGTAAACTTGTTATTGCTTTTGGAATTTTCGTGTTTTTCACAACAACAACTTCCAATTTTTCCTTTCTTCAAACTTTTCCAACCTAAATCTGCTTCTTAGTTTTTGAAAAGAAATCAATTTTTTTGACAGATCAGAGAACAAATAACATAGTTTTTTTCTTCTAGAAAGTGGACAGTCTTGCAAATTCATTCTTTCACACAGGCATAGTTCCTATGGTTGCATCTCTCTTTTCAGAAGAAGGTGAGAAAGAAGAAGCCAAACTTCGAATGCAGAGGGAAAAAAGAATTGTGAAGAACTCAGAAAATATGCAATTTTCGCCTTTTTTCAATGTGCAGGTAGACTTTTCCTCTCATTTTTTTAATTTAATTCCGTGTTCAATTCACCATTTTGCACCAAAAAATCATGCACAACGAAGTTTCCCCGATCCTACCTCGTTTGAAGCTTAAAATTCGCCGAAAATCCCAGGTTTTCTTTCTGCATGGTTGTTTTCTACGTTTCCTGTAGAACGAAACTGCGCTTCGTGTAGAGCCCGATAGGCGGGACTTTTTTTAAAAAACGGTAGAAATCTCGAGAAATCAGGCAGGAATCTTGCAGAGGACCACTGGTTAACTGATCTGGACGTGGTGGATGGGTGCTTCAGTTGTGACCGTAGTTGAACAGAGGGTGGTGAGAGTGAGCCGAGCATGTTTGTAATTGCTGCGTGATTTGTGGTGAGGGAGTGAAGTGGCCAGGTGTACGTGGCCACATGCAGACAGTAGTGTTGTTCATGAACTGTGTGTTTTCCCCCTGTAATCACTGCCATTAATTGCAGTGAGGTTTAAACGGCCAACACTCCATGTTGTTTTAATTTTCACGTGAGTCGACTGTCCACGTATACTGCATGACTTCCGGCTGAGCGCTAGAGAAGGAAATATTGGGTTAACCTTGTTAGATTCATGGCTTAATCCCACCATTCCATTCGTTCATGCAGTTCTTCAATTAGATTCATGCAATAGAGGAACAAGTTTTAGTCACATACCTGGAAGTCGAATGGTTGCTGTGACGTGCTGTGGCCTTTCATTTGCTGCATGCACTGGTTTCTGTGGTTGCATGGTGGCATGGTTACTGATTCATGGCTATTTTTTCTTGTGCAGGTATCCCCTGGCTGGATCCATGCTGTAGGAGCTGGCTTCACGTTCAGATCTGCACCCTCAAGCTGCTGATGTTGAATTTCCACAAGACATAAACTTGTTTTCGCCATTGTTCCTGAACGATATACCAGATCGATCTGAAACTTTCTGAGCATGTTCCTATCATCATTATGCACCTCCCATAGCAAAATGGTGGTCAATGGATGCACGAATTTCGAGAAAAATGGAAAATGGTTGAAGATTACAGAGGTCAATTTCTCAGAAATCGTGCATCGGAATCGACTGAAACTGCTTGGGTATGTTACTATCATCCATATGCATCCCCCCATGAAATAGGTTTGAAATGGATGCACGGATATGGAGAAAATGCAAAAATGGATGAAGGTGATGGAGGCTGATTTCTTGGAAACCGTGCACCAGAATTGGCTGAAATTTCTCGGGCATGTTTCCATTGTCCCTATACAACTCCCCGTGTAATGGTTTTGCAAATGGATGCATGGTTTTCAAGCTAGGGAAAAAACAAATTATGTTCTATGTATTTTTTCTTTAAAGCATTCTGCAAGTTTTTGCATGGTAAAAAAATGAGCTTGGGCTGTGATGCAGGCATGGAGATGATGGAGGAGAAGTTTGAATATTACAGGAGGACTTATGAACCCTTGATGAAGCTTCCATGTTCGCCAAACTTCTTTTTAAAATCCATTTCCAGCCTTTTGTAATTTCTACAGGAACTTCCTGTAGAAAACACAGTTTTCATAAAAGAAGTACAATGAGGTGGAAAAAATGATGGAGAAAGGTGAGGGATGGAAACATGGATGCTTACAGGCCTAACTAATAGATTCCAATATTTAGATTCCCTTCCAAAATCGAATCTGCCTCGCCTGAAGGTTCTACAGGATGTTTCCTGTAGAAATACAGAACTTCATGTAGAAACCCTTGTAGCTTCTTGTAGAAAAGCCTGTAGCTTCCTGTAGAAAGCCCAGAACTTCCTGTAGAAAGCCCAATCTCAACCCGAATGTGACCAAATCCTAGGAGAGGTGAGTGGTCATGGACGGGGTGTTTGAGGGGGTGTCCTTGACCCTGGTACGGACTCCTATCCTCGTTTTGCATGCCCTTCTTTTCCTACAATGTATTCCCTGCAACCTACAATTATTTTACAAAGATTAGGCCTGATTTCTTTTCTCTTTTTTTCTTTTTTTTTTTCTCTTTTTTTTGTTGAAAACAACTAGGGCGCCTCATGGAAGTTTTCACCCTAATTTCCTGCCCTGTGCGCCTCCAAGGGAGGTTTTCACCCAGGGATCTTATTCTCTTTTTCTTTTTCTCTTTTTTCTTTATTTTTTCTTCAACCCATTGACCGTCTCATAGAGGTTTTCAATCAATGAGCTAATCTAAGGCGCCTCCGAGGAGGTTTTCACCTTAGATTTTTATTTTCCTCTTATTTTCATTTTTTTTTCTTCTTCTTTTTTTTCTATTTTTTTTTTACCCTACCCTACTTGAAAAACAAAATCATTTTCAAGTATAAGAATACTTCCAATGGAGCCATGTGCACATTAAGATTAGAGACAAAATGATGTGGAGGCTCGAAATGCATTCTTTGACAACTATCTAGATTTCAGAGACCAAATGATTTGACTTTGAAGGGATCAAACATAGCTAAAGAAGAGAGTATTGCTGCAACTTACTGACCGTCTGGAACCATATCTCAATGTAGCTCTGATATCCTTGGTCCCTTTGCTGATCTAGATCATTCTTCATGTCACCTTCTATCATGACTTTCTCATCTTCCTCTTTTTGTTGAATTTTCTCTTGAATACATAGAGGATTTGATGGTAACCATGAGGGAGCTCTCTCAATCTATGATTCTGATGTCTTCTCTTCATCTAGTGCAGCCCATGGTTCTTTGATCTCCTCTTTTGAATCTTATTTTGCTGGATGTGGTCCTTCAATGATGTCGATATAATCTCTTTCTGGAAATACTCTTCTCAAGCTATGGTGAAGATCATTGAGCTCAAGAGGAGTCATTTGGACATGTTGTGCCTCAGCTTTGCAATTGGGTTGAGCTATTCCATTGTGCGGGTTTGGAAATGGTGGTATGGGTAGTTGAGTGGGGGTGTATATTTGAGATGGATGCGGATGGGGTTGTGGTTGGGCGGGCATTTGGGGTTGCCTTGGTGGAGTAGGAGGTGATGGTTGTGGTTGAGAAGGTGGTGGAGGAAAATGAGCGAGAGGAGTGTTGTACTGGGGCCTTCACCCTTGATGAGGTGCATTCCACTGAGGCTGTGGCTGAGCATAAGAGTAAAACGAATGAGCAGCTGGTTGGGCATAATATGGATCTGTGAAGGAACAAGGAGGAGGTGTGAACCAAGAAGGATGAGCAGGGGGACCCCAAGAAGGCATGAAAGTGGCTTGATAAGGGTCGTAATAGGTCTCGAATGTCCCTTGC